>JAMKCH010085452.1:0-243994 GCA_023653785.1 Ophioderma brevispina
CGTCATTTTCACCAAGGAAGGCTTGAAAGCATTCTTCCCGACCCAATCGAAAAAAAAATTCAGTAGTGCCAGTAGTAGCAGCAATCTCAGTCCAGTTACGCCATCCTCATCGCTGTACCAGAGATCATTTCTATATATCCTCATAGCTACCCATAAGCCAAAGCCTGCCATTTTGACCAAGAAAGGCTTAAGCGAAATCTTGCCTCCCAGGGAACGCTACTTCCAATCATTTACTTCTGTCCATGTGTCATATAACTCTCTTGCTGTAAATGTCATGTTTTTTTTTTACTCAATCTAACTTCTCTCCGGTCTCCGTGCTTAAGACTATAGTGATTACCATATACACAATTGGTGTCTATATTTTCAATATAGTCCTCAAGTGCTTTCAAAAATCCAGCCGGAGAAACAGAGTAAACCGGCACCCCATCTATTGTACAGTAATGCTGAGTACAGAAGAGCCCTGGTTTGTATATCATTCCAAAGGGGGGTTTCTACGCTTTCGCTAAAATATAATTCATATTCAATAAGTTGCACTGCTCCAAGAGTCCCCCGCCCTGTAATACTATATTCAGGCTGGGGGAATACTGCCTTGACACAACTGCTTAAGAAAAAAGCCAGAAAGCAAAGCAGAATGATCGAAAAAGTACGGGAATTATTAGTCTAAAGAGCGATAGGCTACAATATTATCCAATAGTGTCCCATATTAATTTTTTTTTGTATTACTCATATGATTCCTCCAAAAATGATTTAAAAAGTAATTTTCAAGCATAACATAGCTAAATCATCAATCAGCTAAAGCCTGTTTCCGAATAGTTTACAAGTGAAACGCTAAAAAGGTCAGCTAATTTTTGTAATTTTTAAGAAACTGGGCAAAAATCCCCCTCTAAATCGCTGAAAAAAAAAGAGCGGGACAAAAAGCAGGTTCTCTGTCCTCATCTAAGAATAGCAATAGCCGAGAGAGAGCCTCGCTACGGAAAAGCTCATCTGCGATAAAGAAAAACAAAACAAGCGAGGCTCCATAAATTTTTTAAACAGCAATGGCCACCGCTCCTCTCGTCCTTATAGTTGTGGTATAAAAAATCTTGTTTAGGGTCGCTGTACCAGATATCATTTCTAAATACGCTCGTGCTATCCAGGCGCCCATAAGCCCAAAGCCCCTGCCATTGTCACCAAGAAAGCTTGAATAGCTGTCTTGCCCACCCAGGCGATCATCAGGGCTATTAGGCTCAGGAAGCCTAGTCGCAGTTGCCATTGTCATCGCTGTACCAGATATCATTTAATCTACCCTCGTTGTAGCCAAGCCAGCCCATCAAAGCCAAAGCCCGCCATTTTCACCAAGAAAGGATTGAAAATTTATTCTTGCCGACCAGCGCTCATCAGCATGGGGAGCAGTAATCTCAGTCCAGTTAGTGCCATCGTCATCGCTTACCAGAGATCCACGCTAATCTATCAATGTTGTTATCGCCGCCCAGAACCAAAGCCTGCCATTTTCACACCAGAAAGGCTTGAAATTGGAATCTGGCGGCCAGCGCTCATCAGGATAAGTAGTCATATTAGACCAGCTAACGCCGAGGTTATCGCTGTTACCAGATATAATTTTTAGGTGAGAAGCCATCAGAGCCCCCATAACCCAAGCCTGCGATAATAAAAAGCGGCATCACTAGATGCCTTTTCACCAAGAAAGGCTTGAAATATTTCTGCGACCAGCGGCTCACTCAGCAGGCGCATAAGCTCAGTCCATTAGTGCCATCGGCAAATCGCTGTCCCAGGATCATCTAATCTATCAATGCTGTTTTATCCGCCGCCCATAACCCAAAGCCTGCCATTTTCACCAAAAAGGCTTGAATTTGAATCTTGGCGGCCAGCGATCATCAGGACATATTAATATTAGAACCATCAACGCCGAGGTTATCGCGCTGGTACCATATATCATTTTTAAGGTGAGAAGCCATCATCGGCCGCCCTAACCCAAGCCTGCGATATGCGCATCACTAGATGCCTTTTCACCAAAAGGCTTGAAAGCTCTGTCTTCCACCCAGCGAGCATCAGCATCAGCATCAGGATCAGATCAGGAATCTTAGTCCGCTATGCCCTGATTATCGCTGTACCATATTCATTTTTAGGTGAGAAGCCATCAGAGCCGCCCATAAGCCAAAGCCCTGCGATTTTCCCCCAAGAACAAGGCTTGAAAAGTCTCGTCTTCCCGACCAGCGATCAGCAAGGTTATTAGTAACTCAGTCCAGTTAACGCCATCGTTACGCTTACCCGAATTATATTTCTATGGTGTCTGCCATCCATAGCCGCCATAACCCAAGCCCTGCCATTTTTCAACAAGAAAGGCTTGAAAGCTCTGTCTTCCCGGCCAAGAAACGCTAATTCCCTTCAGATCGTTCTGTCCATGTGCCACATTTCGAAGTCCTCGTTTGCTGTAATGTTAGGGTTTTTTGTAATCTTACTTCTTCTCCATCTTCCCACATCATCGCTTAGAGTAGAGTGATTACATTTCACCAGGTGTTTTCTCTATATTTTTAATATAGTCCTCAAGTGTCATTTAAATCATCCGGAGCATAGTCAAAACCCGTACCATCTACAGTAACAGTAATGCTGAGTACAGAATCCCCTTGTTTTTCTATCGCCAAATGCCAAAGGAGGGTTATCTACGCCGCCACCGAAAATATATTTCACCTAATCATAACGCGTCTGAGGTCAAGAGTCCCGCCTGTAATAACTATTTTCCAGGCGGGGTGGGATTCAAAAAAACGCTGCTTTCGGCTGCTTTTCGCTTTGTTAAACTAGCTAAGAAAAAAGCGCAAGCAAGGCAAATGAGTGAGAAAGTACTGGGATTATTAGTCTAAAAGAGCGATAGTACATCTTTATCTAATAGCGTCCAGTAGTAATTTTTAGTCTTAATTCACTAATTTTTTTCTCCAAAATGATTTACAAAAGTATATTTTTTCAAGCATAGAGCTAAATCAGCTAAAAGCCTGTGTTACAATATATTATACGATAAAGGCTAAAAGCGTCAATCTAATTTTTTATATTTTATCATAAACGGGCAAAAATCCTCTGAATCGCTGAAAAAAAGAGAGCGAGGACGAACGCAATTTCCCCCTCCTCTAAGAATAGCGAAATAAGCCGATAAGAGAGCCTCGCACTTGAAGCTCATCTGCTATAAAGAAAAACAAAACAAGCGGAGGCCATAAACTACAAATTTTGGAAACAGGTGGCCTCCGCTCTCGCTCGTATAGTGTAGGTATGAAAAACTTGTTTAGTTTTGGAGTCGCTGTACCAGATCTCACTTTATGTTGCCAGCCCAGCCGCCCATAAGCCAAAACCAAACCGCCATTTTCTCACCAAGAATAGGCGTGAAATTCGGATCTTTGTGGCCGACCAGCGAGCATCAGGATCACGAGGAGCATAATCTCAGTCCAGTTAGCGCCATCGTCATCGCTGTACCAGAGATCATTTCTATATGTAAAACGCATCAATCGCCGCCCATAAACCAAAGCCTGCCTTTTCACCAAGAACGGCTTGAAATCGGCTCTTGCCGACCAGCGAGCATCGTATCAACCAGGCTCTCAATCTATCCCCCAGTAGTGCCTTGTCAATCATCGCTGTACCAGATATCATTTTTTAATAGCCTCCCCATCCCTGGTTCCTGGCCCGCCCATAAGCCAAATCCTGCGATTTGCGGCACTATCAGATGCCTTTTTCCCAAGAAGGCTTGAAAGCTCGTCTTCCCAACCGACCAGCGATCATCAGTTGATCGGATTAAGCAGTCCCATTAGCGCCATCGTCAAATCGCTGGTTACCAATATCATTTTAATCTATCAGTGCCATCACAGCCGCCCATAACCCAAAGCCTGCGATTTCACCAAGAAGGCTTGAAGCCAAATCTTCCCTGCCAGCGAGTAGCAATGTTAGTAGTAATCTCAGTCCAGTTAGTGCCTCATCATCGCTGTACCAGATATCCTTTTTGGTCTAACCTTAGCGCCATCATAGCCACCCATAACCCAAAGCCTGCCATCTTCACCAAGAAAGGCTTGAAGGCCGATCTTCCCGACCAGCGCTGATTAGTTGTCATCAGGAGCATCAATCTCATGTCGCGTTAGTGCATTACCGCGTAACCAGAGATCTCCTAATCGATTTCCTGCCCTCAAGCCCCATAAGCAAAGCCGCCATTTTCAACAAGAATGCTTGAAAGCTATTCCTTGCCTGCGACCAAGGAAACATCACATCTCCTTCATGCTACTTTTTGTCCATGTGCATATAACTGTCTTGCTGTAAATGTTTATGGTTTTTGTATCTACTACTTGTTTCTACTCTTCTCCAGCCATCGCTTAAGATAGAGTGATTACATATACACCATATGTTCCTATACCTTCAATATAGGTCTTAAGTGCATCTAAATCAGCCGGAGGAGCCGTAACCGGCACCGTATCTTTAGTAACAGTAATAGTAACGCTGAGTTTCGCACTCTCCCGTCTTGGTTTTGTTATCGCAAATTCCAAAGGAGGAGGGTTATGGTTAGCTACGCTGTCGTCTAAAATATTCATACTCAATGAACGCCGTCTGCTCCATGAGTCCCGCCTGTAATAACTATTTCAGGCTTGGGTGGGGGTACTGCTGCGGCTTTCGCTTTGACTACAACTAGCTAAGAAAAAAGCGAGAAAGCAAAGCAGAATATCGAGAAAAGTACGGGGATTATTACTCTAAAAGAGCGATAGGCTACAATATTATCCAATAGCGTCCCAGTGTATTTTTTTATGTTATTCATAATGAAGTCCTCCAAAAATGATTTACAAAGCATATTTTCAAGCCTAGCTAAGGCCGCTAAAAGCCCGTTTACAATATATTATACATGAAAGTCTAAAATACGCAAGTTCTTTTTTATATTTTATCAGTAAGTGTATTTCAGCATAAACAAGCTACATTATAATAAATAATAGAGTAAAATAACATCTTTTTTTAGATTAAAACGCTGAATATATTGTGCTAAGCATATGGGAGCTTTATTCCACACTATGATAGCAGGCCATAGCTGATGTGAGTTTTTTATCTATTTTAAAGATTTTTTTTTGTAAGACTAACCTATCAATCTTTCATGCTAAAGAGCCCTGCCTTTAGTCAATACTTACAAGCCTGAGCTAAATTCTCGAATTTTAGAGCTAGGTTTTTCAAATCTTAAGCTTGTATAATTACAGAAATTATAGTGATTTTTGGGCTTATTACGGGCAAAAAACTACTTGCACGACAAAATTACAGTTTAGAAAAAGAATTTCTAACTACTGTTTATTTTCGAGAAACGGTTTTGGATTATTCATTTCTAGTTCCAGCCAACTACGGCAAACCGTAATTACCCTTGCCGAAAGCGCATAGTTTGATAACCCTGCTTTTTTACAAACCTCCCGAATACGAGATTTTCGCCCACTCAGACTCCATCATGTTTTCGCCGAAACATAAACTTAAGGAAGACACTCTATGATTCCAGACTTTATTCTTACTTGCTAAACATGAAAATCTTCCACGAAGAGGTTATGGCTTTCATTAAAAATTCATCAAAAAGCAAAAAACAAAGGACCTTCCATATATTCTCCGCTTACGCTGAAATTCCAGCCTAGGCTTTTGTGAATATACATTGAAATAATTATCAATATCCAAAGTTTAAGTTTTGAAATCCAGAAAAACTCCGAGCGCCGCATTTCCAGCATGTGTTCAGTCGAAATCCAAAAGCTGGCGAAAAATTCCGGCTATTTATTCAGGATCCGGAACTAAGCCGAACTCCTTATCCAATCCACAGCAGATTTTGCTACAAATGAATCCAGCATTCCCCTGCAGAGCTGGCATTGGCCAAAACATTCATCGCCATAAAATCTGTCTTAGAGTCCAATTTACGTTTTTCCGCCACTAACTCTAATTCCAGAAAAAGATAGAACCCTCATGCTCGCTAGAAAATAGCGACTTAAAAAACCTAGGCCACGGTTCAAAATTCAATCATGAACAGAGTTTGGAATCTATCTCGTTTAGTAGCTGCCTTGAGATAAACGATACCGAGGAAATGATTATGAATTGAATAAATATGACATGAGAAAAACAGCCCCAAAGAGTCATCTCCTTTGCTGAATGAACGCTGATGATTTTCAAAAACCTTGTTTCAAAAAAATGGTTGTGCTGTTATCTCGCATGCTAATGTGCTTCATTTCAGCGCATCCCGAAGAAAGTCATAGGGCAGTAGTGGCACTGATCCTTAATAGAATAATAAGCGACAAATGCCACCGCTACGTCCTTACAAGAAACCATTAGCCAGCAGTCCCAAACACCCTCAGATTTAAATTTGAGCAAGGGCCTTTTTATTTCTGCCGAAGAACACCGGAAATTTTTCATTCTTTAGAGTTAGCCGAATTAAAAGTGCGCCGAAGTTTATCTTTTTTAAAGTAAATGTTTTTTCCGATAACCAATGCGCCTGCTCAGCTGTGTTCTTTCAAAATGGTGGGAAAGCGCTATCACACTGTTATGGCGAGATAGGCTCTTTCAGATTACCCGTAGTTTACCAAAGTTTTTATGGGCCATTATGTCACTAAGAGCCTCTAGCTAACGGGGCGACTCTTTAGAGAAATATGATGTTGAATAACTTTTGCAGTTAAAAGATCCTAATTTTTTTAAGTAAAAAAGCTCTACGGTCTCGGCGATTTGAAGATTAAAAAGAATAAATAGATAGTTCAGAGTAGTACTGCCGACAAAGTAACAGCAAATACAAAACTTATGCAGCACTCTGAGAAAGACCTGACCATCTATAGCATTGCCATTTATTTCGCTCCTAGGTATAAAACTCTGGATTCTATCGTTTACCGTCATCCTCCTCTTCTTCAAGCTTTATTTCTTTCGACAGGACAAAAAGCAGCGGAATGCCTTGCTTCATTCCGCTATGTCCTTTTTCCTAAACAAGGATCAGGATATCCCATCCGAAGCTGCAAGGCATTTCTTATCCCCATCGACTGTCGGAGAAGACCCGAGATTAGGTCTCTTAGGTACCGGGTTTTAATGGAAAGCAATTGCAAGAGCCAAACCCGCTAACGAGAAAAGAACAAGCGACGACGGAGACCGCTGCCTATTCAAAACAATTTCCAGATGCCCGAGGGCGATAATCTAAAGCACAACTGGAAAAAGATGCTCATTCCTACCAGATGCTCTTCCTTCCGCATCTGCAATTTCAAGAAATCTAATGAAATGTACCCAGAACGACTTAAAATTGTTTATTACGTACATGATCTGCTACCCAGCAGATTTCTTCGTCCCATCTATCTTTTCATGGGAAAACTCCGCTGAAAACTGATTACACGGAAGGGCTTACTGCTTTTTTCAATTAAGCGACTAGCCAATACATAGATGCCCGTTTATAAGTTGTCTCTGATCTCTCTAAAAAGGATATATTACCGCTATTGTTAATCCGAGGGCTACATAGAAAAACTCAATGTCACTCCCATTTGCGCTAAGGCTGTTTGTTAGGCTACAAGGCCAGCAGCCCGGCTGCCAAGCTAGAAAGAATTCCAGCAGATCGGCTAGCTTCAAAAGGGTCCAGAATTCCGCGCGATAAGATTATATATTATATTTTGCTGGGCATTACCGTTAGAAAAACCCTAGGCCCTACGTACAGGCATTATTTAGAGCTTTTTAGAGTAATTTACAACATTACCCGCGAAGATAAGCAATGAGCTCCATTATAACTATTTAAGAAGCAAGGAAACCCTGCCTTACTTATCACAGGCGAGGGCTATTGGAAAAAAGGAGTTAGAAGACCGTTCAGGGGAAAAACCCGAGGGCACAGCGCAGTGCAACACAAGATTTTTTAAGGAAAACATTATTTTTCTACCTATTTAAATTGGGCGGTCTAGCAATCTTATCAAAAACGCCTTATTCCGTACCTCCTTTCGCTAGAGAGGGGTTCGGCCTAGCAGTTTTTGAGAGCTTTGCCCTGGATTGCCAGCTTTAATGGCGTTGAACGAAGTTATACCGAGCATTTCCACAACTTTTCACGGCAACAGATCTGCCCGTTTTTTAACCCTATATCAAAGAAAGCATGATTGCCGCCAGCATGGAAATGCTAAGCCTCTCTAGCAGTCGAGAAAGCGATTCTTGAAAAGGCCAAAATTATTCTTAAAAATTATAATTGGGAAAAAACAGCGACCTTAAAAAAGCCAAGCTAATTTTTCACTCTTTAATTAACTACGAAAAAAGAAATTAAAAAAGCTAGGTTTTTCTTAATTTTACATTTTTTTAGTTTTAATATAATTTTAGAGCTAACTATATAGCCACCGGCTTTTTCCCCCCAAAGCGTTTCAATTGCCTATCTCTTCCGCAACTGGAACGATAAGAATTTATAGCGGGTTGCTGTTTATCTTATAATAGTTTTGGTGATAATCCTCGGCGGCATAAAGGTATGCATTGCAGTACTTCTGTATAAAATTCGCGCCTGATTTTAACACATCTTCATTGCCTTATCTTTTGATTTATAGAGCCACTTTCTGCGCTGCTGAAATCGTTAAAAAAATTGCTGAGGGTTCTGTACTGAAACCCCTTATCGCAGAACTGCCCCTTGTTATCTAAAGGATCAATGTTTACCCAGAAAATCTCTAATAGTTTTTCATAAACTAAACAGTTCAGGATCGTAAAAACCACCGCTATCGCCTCTCTATGACCTGTGTCTTAACCGGAGGCAACTCTTATAGCTAGGGCTTCCTCCGTTCCTCCCGCATAGCCGAATGTCGTTGATATAACCCAGGCGTTTTATCGTAAGGCGGTTTCCATACACCAAAAACAACCACCATCTAATAGCATCGTTTTTATAATTTGCTCTTTTTCGTTTCATAACCACCTCTCCTTCACTGTAATTATACTTCGGCTGCTTAGTATAGAACCTGAACAAGACCCCTCTCAGCAGCACTCCGAAAAAAAGAAACCCTAAAGGTAATTTCATAATTTCTAATATTTTTATTTTTCGTACTTCCATCTTTTGCGTCCACTATTTTTTTTATGTGAGTTCTTTTCAGGCCGAATTGATCTGACAAGAGCTAAACCGTGTATTACACCAGAGTCATTAGTAGGTGCCGGGCCTCTTGAAAAACATGCCAATGATGGCATCACTCTAGCCAATGATACTCCGTTCGTTTAACTATCCAATTAAAATCGGATTTGTCTTAAAGCCCTTTTATATGATCAAAGACAACTAGCAGCCGTACCGTATCGTTACTTACTCTATGCTGAACAACTCTCAGTGACCAGGCCCGCGCAAACAATAGCCCCTTGCGTTTTTCATTATCAATTGCCCCCCCCCCCGATGTGAATGGGCCGCTCTCCCTTCTTTTCTAAGAATATAAAATGATCGGCACTCAGCCGCTTCTTCCATTAAACTTTTCACTTAAAACATAGTTTTTCTATTCTAGCATTTGCCACGTCGTTTCTGCCATTGCAATTTACCTCCATTCATCATGATCTTTATATGTAATAGCATCTTGTAGAAAAGAAAACATCTTCGCACAGGAGCCAGTGAGCATACACTCAGCGCCCCTAGGCTAGCCTGCCTAATTTCTCTTAGAAATATTCTTCGTGTCCCATAGTATTCATCCTTTGTTTATCTTCACCGTTATTTATAATGAAGATAATGTCTTATACTATGTCATTTTACAGTAATTTTATTATTATTACACAAAGTTTTTTATATTTAAATTAATTAAAACTCTTTGTAGACAGGAAAAACTATATTTCACGGTTATAGCTCTGCGATTATGAATATCTTAAAAACCCCTTGTTTGCCCTAGGATTCCTGCAACCTTCTTAGTTTTTCTTAATTTTAAGCTTTAATTATATATTAGGAATATGTATAGAGATAGGCCTAAATATCTAAAAAAGCTTTTGTTTAATTGTTTAAAAAAATAATACTTATGAAAACGGTGCCCTAGCACTAGAATTTCAATTCAATTTTAATCTGAAAATGTATACATATACAACGAATACGAAGCAGGTATCTGTCTGTAAAAAATGAATTTACACTCGCTAAGCAATAGGGTTTCCTTTGATAAAGATAAGAAGAAGAAGAAAATACTGGTCTTTTTGGGAAAAATGAGATATTTCAAGAAATCTCTAAATCAAGGAAAAAAACCAACGACCTCTTACGTATGTACGATGGCCCACCTTGCAACCGGGTACCGCATTACGGGCATATTCTAGCCAGTTGTATCAAAGATATTATTCCACGCTACCAGAGTATGAGTGGCTATTATAGAGCGACGCTTTGGCTGGGATTGCCCATGGAATTCCGGTGGAAATGGAGATTCAGAAGAAATGGCCTTGAAAATCCAGCCAAGATACCAAGCTTACGGCCATAGATAAAATTTTGAGCGCCAGCAGATCGGTCCTGCCTTATATCAAGAATGGAGAAACCATAAAACCGTATGGTCCTGGGTGGATTTTGATAATGATTATAGACTAGACATCAGCTTTATGCGAAAGCATTCTGAGTGGTATTCAAAACGATTTATGAAAAAGGCTGATAGTAGAGGCTTAAGGTGTCCCCTACTCTTGAAAGCCACCCATATTCTTTCAAAACTTGAAGCTAATTTAAATTATAGAAACACAAGATCCGGCAATCATCGTTCCAGTTCCAATTTGACAGAGAGAAAGATCATTTTTTGATCTGGACCAATACACACTGGACGCTTATTTCCAACTTGGCTTTAGTCTGGCTCACCGACTATTTCTCTATGTCTTGGTTTAGATTTTAGATACCGAAAACAATGAGAAATTCTGGTGCGCCTAAAAAGCCGCTTAAAACTGGGTTGATAAAAGCAAAGGAAAAAACGAAAAAGCAAGGAAATACTAAAACGATGCAGGAGAAGACTCGCCAGATTTCAAGTGTTAGAGCCAGCATTTAGGCATAAGCTCCATGTGGACTTCGCTATCGGGGAGTTTTCCCTTAGCAGAAGAGGCCTATACTGGCAGAGTGAGGCAGTGAATGCTTTTAGGGTGGTAACCGATGACTTTGTCAGTGAACAAACGACCTGGGAAAGGATAGTTCACTCGGCTCTGCCTTTCGGGGAAGATGACCTCCGCATAGGCGAGCGCCTATAATTGCCCGGTATTTGATCCTATAGATGCTGATGTTTCTATGAAGAGAAAATAAGACTTCCCTAGCGGCCAACATTTCAAAGAAGCCGATGCCGCCATTATCCAATTAAACGAAGAAAACTACTTTTTCATCAAGCAGTGATCAATCACAGCTACCCTTTCTGTGGCGCACCGATACCCCGCTTATGTATAAGGGCGATTAAAGCTTGGGTTTTGTCAAGTTTAAGATTTTAAAGATGCTCTGGTGAAAAATAATGCGGCTTCATTGGGTGCCGCATCATATTAACGATGGGCGCTTCGTCAATTTGGTTGAAAGATGCAAAAAACTGGGCTATTAGTAGAAATAGATACTGGGGAACGCCCGTTTCCACTTTGGCGTTGTGCTGATGATGGTAGCCCCTGCTCTGTTTCGGCAGTATAGCCGAGCTATAGGAAGCTGCTGGGCGGAAAATAACTGAGCTGCATAAGCAACACCTACCCTGTTGTCATTTATAAAAATGGCAAGGAATATAAACGCATCCCCGAAGTCTTAGACTGCTGGTTTGAATCCGGCTCTATGCCTTTCGCCATAAGGCATTACCCATTGAAGCACCGCTAGCCTAGATACCATAACACTGCCAATTTTTCATTTCCCGAAGGCTAGAGTACACCAAGAGGCTTGTTCTATACCTTGTCTGGTTTATCTCCACAGGCCTTTTCAAAAAAGCGCTTCAAAAACCAATAGTCACGGTTTGGTTTAGTCCGAGGTATGGCAAGAAAATGGTCTAAACGGCTTAAAAACTATCCCGAACCCGGGCATTATCTGCGAAGTCACTGCGCTGATGCCCTAAGGGCTTCTCTTATTTCCTCCAAATGTTCTTAAGGAGAGGCCATTATTTCTCTGACACGGCATATATCTTATAAAACCCATTCCTTATGATACCGCTGTGGAACGCGCTCTCATTTCTTTTCTTTCTCCTGCACCCTATGCTAATATGGATAAATGGGATAGCCAGTTAGCCTTGCTGAAAACAGAGCAGCGGCATTGAAGAATTTAAGCTCGCTGGATGCCTGGCTGCTCTCTAAGCAGGAGAGCCATTATAGTCCAAGATTAATAACCGCTCTGGAGCTTACGCGCTCTTTAAGGCGATAGAGCCCATTATCCAGTTCACCGATTTACTGACGAACCTCTATAACCGCCGTTCCCGAAACGGTTTTTTTTAAAAAATCAAAACGATGCCGACAAACAAGCAGCCTATTTCTGCTTATACACAGTATGAAAACAAAGCGAAGGCATTAGCGCCGTTTTGCCCTTTCTCGGCCGAGAAAATGTTTTCAGATTGCTGCTCCGCTCCTCAAGACAGGGAGTCGGTTCATTTAGAAGACTTCCCCGAAAGCAATCACTCGGCTATTTTGAACACAAAGCTGGGAAGAAGAGATAGATATTCACTGAACTAGAATTATCCGCTAGCAGAGCCTCGCGGATTAGAAGCGGGGATTAAAGTTCGCCAGCCTTTAGCTAATTTAAGCTGTAGTACCACACATCCTAAGGCAAGCTCATATTAGCGAAAGTATCGGGATATATTATCTTAGACGAACTAACGTAAAAGAAATAACTTTCTCGGGGGGGTGAAGATGAACTGCCCTTTGTCAGCTATAACCGCCTAAAGAAGCCAACTTCAAAGCATTGGCGCTCAAACGGTGCGAAGGTTTAAAATATAAACGCAGCGTTGCAGAAACCATCAGTCTACTTATCGCCGATTTTCTAAAAAGGGCAGCTTTCAGCCTCACACTAGATAAGCAGTTTTGACTTGAAACCAGGAATATAGATCTGCGAGATGAAAAACACAAAGCTCAAATTTACCAACTGAAAAAGATTCAGTTGTCAAATTGATCCAGGTATCGCCGGCCTGAGAAAAGAGGGCTGGCGAGAGCCTTTGTTCATATATATTCAGCAAAAACGAAAAGAGCTGAATCTAGCCTTATAACCAAAAAATATGGATACAATCTTTGCTGCTAAAAACTTATCCCAAGTCCATTGATGATTTCAGACTTATATTGGCGGTGAAACATTAGCTAATGCTATTATACCCTTCAGCCCTAAAAGCGAACCTTCCTAAAGGTAATAATAATAATAATAAATAGTAATAAATTAACAGGCATTTTTGACAAGTAAAAGCTATGTTATTTGATGTTTTTAAGGCAAAACCTAGTCTTAAAGCTCCGTTTTTTTAGAGCTTAACAAAAACCGTCCCTTGTTTAATAGAAAACCAAACCAAACCCTTTATCATGTTAAATAAAAAACCTTGAAAAGGTCGCCTAGATGGATAAGCTATGTTAATTGATGTTTTAAGCTCGACCCATTAGTCTTAAAACTCTGTTTTTTTTTTATCAACTAAAAGAAGAGTTACTTTTGAACGTTTTTTACCTATAACAGTTTAATTTTTACTTAATTAAACAAGACATTTCCGATACTTAAATCCATAGCAAAATATAAACTTTAAGAAAATCTTATGACTCCACAACCAAGGAGCTTAATGCTATTCATTGAAAAAGAAAGCCAAACACCTACGACTGCTCATGAGTCGCGGGAGAATCTATTTTTCCCCGCAAGGGAAGAATGGGGCCATGCAAGCAGATGCTACAAAGACTGCCTAGCCCAGATCTGAATTCTACCATTGGCATAGCTAAGGATAACCAAGGGCCCTTAGGCTTCCAATCACTAAGAAAGGTTCCTAACAATGATCTGGATCCAAGGGAAATTTTCGAACTTACTCAGTTCATACGGCACATGGATTAGAAATCTTTGGGGGGAACTTTAAAAAATTGAGCTTATCCGCCTTGAAGAATAAGAATTTTCCTGCCATTGTGACATCGGGGATAAGTCATGGATCTATATAGCGTGTCAGCTGTTTGGTTATTAACGAGGACATTGGTTTAGCTACTACCGGATCAAATCTGGGGTATTACCCCGGGTAATGATCCATGGTTTAATCAGAAGGCGAAACTTCAGTTTTATTTTCATTTTTCCAGGGCATTCATTCAATCTATCAATCTTTGAAAAATCCTTGACTTAAGAGGCAGAGCGCAGTGGGCAGATCAGGGCTGATCCTCATTTTCCCAATAATCCTACCGGGTAACTCGCCTAGGTTGCCGAGGCCAAAGTAACTTATGAAACCATTAAAAAACTAACAAAAACTGCGATAAAGGAATTCAGCAGTTATTTATCCTAGACTAGGCTTATTTCGGCTTGTTTTTACGATAATGAGATTTTAAGCCGCTTTAGTCCTCAGAGTTAGCGGATATCCATGAAAGGTTAACGGTCGTCAAATCTGCGGTAGTCACTACAGATTCTTTGCCTGGGGCTTTCGGGTAGGATTTATCACATTGGCAGCCAGTAAAAACGCTAGCCCAGCTGTCTACGAATGCCTTGACTCAAAACAGGCTCCTGTATTTACGTGCTAGTATATCAATTGCTCTACTATGGCGCAAAGCATACTACAAAGAACTGGCTACTAAAGTTTATAAGGAAGATTTCCGGAAAACTAACGAAATCTGGAAACACGGTTAGAGAGGTTCAGCAGCGCTTCCTTGAAGAATCAAGATTGATAAGAAATTTTTCATCCCATACCCCTATAAACCTCTGGATCCTTTATGTTGCTTAGCTTCAAGGTGGCCTAGATGCCGAAATGTTGCGCAAACGCTTTTAGATAGTATAAAGTCGGTGTTATCGCTACAGCCGACAAAGATTTAGAATTGCTTTCTCCTTGCATGAAAAGCCAATATTCAAAAGGTTTTTTGAATATTTAATGAAGTTTGCAGCAACTGAGTCTAAGATATAGCTTAAAAAACTTGATATAAAGAGATCCCATATAAGAAAACGCTTTATTTTTTTTTCAAGACATCCACACAAATCTGTTTATTAATTTAAAAGTAAGGAGTTTCTTAATTTTTTCTTTAATAAGATACTAACAACCTGCTGAAAGACTATTTAATTAATAAAAATTTCTTTTTTTACTAGAAAACCTTATATTGTATTGATAAATTAAAAAAGGCAAAAATTCCTGTTTAAAGAAAAAAATGAAGAAGAAAATTCTTTTATTATTTAAGCTTTTACTAGCTTGTATAGCTAGTTTATTGCTATTTTCTTGCGGTAAACGCCGTCGTAGATTCAGCCGCGCAGATATATAAAATTATCTGAAAAAGAAAAAAGCAGAACTGGCCCAATACTGAGATAGACTACTTTTAAACCTATCGTATAAAAAGAAAGAAGACACACTAACAGGGGCAGATGGTATCAAAAGCGCTGAAATTTTGAAGAGGTAAAGTACCAGAAAGTGGAACAGCGAACATCGTTTTATTCAATGTCAAAAGAGAGCCGTATCCTGGTTCAGGCCGAAGCGGGGTTCTGAATGACACTAGAAAATATTGATGAAGACAAATGTCATATCAAAACACAAAAGAACATCTATAAAAGGTGATGTTTTTTAGTGGAATAGTAGCACTGAGAACCTGACATGATGATGAAGTTGAACTCACAAAGCACATGGGTCAAAATATCGGCAGAGGCTTTAGCGTGATAAAGATTTAGAGAGTATTAAGTTCCAGTCTCAGGTCAGCGGAAAGTTGATGACTAAAGAAAAAAATGAGAGAGGATTTTTTTAATTGTTGAATTGGGAGACGAATAAGTATTACTTTTATCCACCTTAGGTTCCTATCTAGATTTAAAAGAGCTTGTTTTCAAGCCTAGGTTTAGCCTAGGCTTATAGCGCCATTTCGCAGCCGGCCTATCAGGCCTAAGCCTCTACTGAGCCAGCGTATTAAATACAGCGCTAACAACGTGAGCTGAAGCCCAAAGAGGAGAGGCTATTTCTAACGGGTGTGCTTTGTACGCAAGAAATCAGGGATTGAAGGGCCGATTAAAATTATCATGGATAATAAAACTAATGAGGCCCAGGCTTTCGGGACATGTTGTTTTCTTAAACAGAAGCCAATGTGTTGTATTTATAAAGGATCTGTACTTTATCAAACAGATTGGAAACTATTGTAGAGAAGGGGAACGCCTCTATAGTAAAATAAAAAGAAAACACCTTTATAGTAGCCGATCATTCCATGTTGATATGAAAAAAAAAACCTTACTTCACTCATCTGGTTAACACTGAAATAACAGCCGGCGATAAAGGCCGCAAAGCGGGAAAAGTTCTATAAACGGGGCAGCGCTTCTATATAGACCTAGACAAGGAAATCATGACATCTTCATGATTGTGATATCTGGATAAAGAGAAAGAAGAAGGAATAACTACGTTGAAAAGTACATTATCCAATGTCTCTCGGCGAAAATAATTGCTCCTGAGGCTGCTCTGGAGTGCCAAGACGATGTCAAAACTCAAAAAAACCCGATTGCTGAAAGCTTTCTTAGTAGCGACGTTCTTCGCTATGAAAAAAAAACAGGCAATGGCTTAGCTCTGGAAACGCTGTTATTCACGCAAAAAAAAAATAAGGATAACACATTATTAATAAGCTGATTTATGCAATTCTTCTCTGAAGATGAGAAGTGTTATGTCAGTAATTAGTTATGTACTAAGAAAGCTTGAAAGGCGATCAGCATGAGCACTTTAAGCTGTGATATAGACAACACTACTTGGCGAAAAAGCTAGATTAGAGTGCGCTAATAATGCAAGATTAAGTCGATTATTTAAAAAATTTCAACCATGGAGGCGGTTTCGTTTTGTTTACCATTACGATAAAAACGCGTTTGGTTTGCTAGAGATACACGTTTGGTGATTTCGGCATCTGATAATAGTGACCTACATATTCGCTCCCACGAGTGCCTACGTGGCATTGAAAAAGAAATGCACTCAGAAAAATGTTTGCAATAACTAATTTTCACACCAATAATCAAAATACCAGTGTTCACAAATCAGACGATTGACTGCGATTCAGTCACTTACAATTTTAAAAATAGTAGTGAACCCACTTTTAAATGCAGTGGAAACGTTTGTATTAAGGATAGTTATAGAAGAAGAACAGATATATTTTCGAGAGAATGGTCATTTATTCCTTGAGGATATAAACTTACTTAACAGGCAGCACGCCATTTGTGAGACAGATGAAAAACCCAATAGCGTTATTAAAAGGGCGTTCACAGGAAATACAATTGCATAGATCTAAAAGTACATTGACTGCTGGACAAAGTTAGTTATGAGGATGTGATGCTTCTAATCAACTTAAATTAAATTTTCCGGTACGGGAGTTCCGCTATCTTTATTTTTATATAATAAAAAAAGAATTCATTGGGAAAAAAAAAGGATGTCCTTTAGAAAAGCCCCAAGGACCGTTCGTAAATGGCAGCGTAGTGAGTATTTAAACTATGATGGGGGGCTTGTTTTAAAAAACCCCAAACGGAAATAGCCCTTATTAGAAAAACAACGCCTATTTGTCCGGGGGAAAACGATGAGGAAACTAATTAAAAAAAATAACCCTGACGCTTTATACTAATTAAAGTATGTCTTAGAAGAGCGATCAGAGCTCATGCCAGTCTAGAATAACGGAAATCCAAAGTACGGATACTGTGACTAGGTTTTTCAATAAATGATTTTTCTAAGAAAGACTACGATTACTCCGCCTTGTGAAAATGGTGAGTATTTTTTTACTAGCTTTAAAGGAGAAAGGGTTTGGGGAAATTTTTTTTATGCGCCCTGGAAGTTCAGGTTCAAGCAATGTTGAAAAAAAACCGCTATTCAGGGATTTTTAACCATTATTTCTTTGTGAAAAACTATTCAGAGCTGGTATCTAACCTTCACAAGAGCCAGTGGTAGCCAATTGCGAATTCGCATGGCTGAACAAGCAAGAGAACCTCATCTTCGCAAACAGTAGCCTAGAATGATGAAGTGTGGGTACTACTGACATTTCCGGCTGACAGTCCGCGTACTAATTTATTTGTTAGCAATTCAGTGCCAAAGAGTTAGCCTAGAAAAGAGTTTAGAATGAGAGAGTACCGGCAAGACGGCGAGAACTTCACCCATATTAATTCTTTACGATTGTAATGAGCTTGACAGAACGAAGAATCTCTTAGCAGTTTTTCGGGCAATGTCATAATAGCGGAAAAATATCCTAGTGGAGCTACTAGAGGAAACATATTTTTGTGAAGAGTCTTCTTTCCTCCTTTAAAACACCAAAATAAGAAATTTTTAATTGAAAAAACATCTCCGAGTATACGATTTATCCGCGATAAAACAAGCATAACAGGCAATCTCTTTAATTACTATTGATAGGCCTACTCGAATAACAGGCGCCGGCCATATTTTAAATGGATCGTGAAAACGGCATCACGAGGTTTACTCTGATACATGGAAAAATTTGATAAGCAAAAACTTAATGTATGCCAAAGCAAAGTCATTGTTGATAATGGAACAAACAAAGCTTTCTCAGCGCTTGGATCTACATATTATCGATAAGAAGATCACGCTTTAGGAATCCCAAAATTATAGATAAGCATCCGGGGAACGAGTTTATCGCAACCGAATCGTTTTGATTTGCTGCCAAATAAATGCTTTTAAAATCCGATATTTCAAGAAGGCTCTATCTGCAATAGAAGACATCTGATAAACAAAATTTCTTTTGTGTTTCAATCTATCACTTGACATCGAAAATCTTACTAAAAAACATAAGAAGAAAAACGTTGTAGACTCTATTAGTACTACAGCATTAAGCAAGGGCCAGGCGAATTGTTGGTTTACTAGGGCCTAATGGCCGGCAAAACCACTAGCTTTTATGTAACCGTTGGGCTTTGTCGTCCGGATAAAGGAGGGCAGATCAACCCGATAAAGAATTAGATATCACTAAAAAGCCTATGCATATATCGCGCTAGGCTGGGCTAGGCTATCTGGCGCCGCAAGAACCTCGTTATTTTCCGGAAACTCACGTAAAAGAGACATTATCGCCATTTTAGAAACCCAGAACATTCCAACAGAATTCAAGCCAAATGTATGACTACTGGATCGCTTTAAAATCATCCATCCAAGATCAGTTTGGCTTCACGCTCTCGGGGGGGACGTCGCCGGACGGAGATTGCCAGGCCTTAGCCGCCGATCGCTAAGATTCTCCTGTTAGATGAGCCCTTTTTGGGCCGGCGTGTATCCTCTTGCTGTCTCCGAATTCAAAAAACATTGAAAAATAAAAAGAAACGGAATATCGGTTAACTCATCACAGACCCAAGGTCGCGTGAAACGCTTAAAATTGTCTCTAGAGCCTATATTAGGCCGAGGGACGTGTTATCGCGCCGAAGGCACTACTGAATCAGCTTGTTCGAAATAAACTGGCTAGGCATTTTACTTGGGTAAAGATTTCTCACTTTAAGAAAGAAAAACTGAAAAACAGCTGAGCTGTTTTTTCATTCTTTTTCAAATACTTAACGGGAGGAAAACAGCGTTTTTCGCTTTAAAAATATGAATAAGTGTATCAAGGATTTTCCTTAAAACAAAAATCCCGTGTTATAATCAATTTTATGATAGCGGGGCGAGCGCGGGTCTTATTATTATGTAGTAGCATTTGAAAATTTAAAAGACAGTTATAATGAAACCTTTTCCAAGTAAATCTTCCAAAAACTGTCCTACAGGGAACAACTAAAAACTCAAACAAAAGCAACATACAGTTCTCAAGCAAAAAAACTGCTTAGTTAAAACTCTAACCCTGCGAATACCTGAGCTTAAGATTGTATATAGATAAAGCTGTGGCTGAAAACCCGCTACTTGAGAAAAAGTGGCTGACCCGCCGCAGCAGGAAATAGATAAAAAAAGGCTTATAAGTCTAGAGGAAAAAGCCTCTCTGCCGAAAGAAAAAAAAAGACCGGGCTGGGCTATGATCCGATTACGAATCATACATCTTAGGAAGATGAGGTATTAAATCGCCACATAGGACGAACGCCCCTCACCGGTGATTATCCGCTTATTCCTTTGCGAAACTCGAAAAGGCGTATCCAGTATTATCGAGGAGACAGCCGATAGCAAAATAGCTTAGAAGAAAGAGTTGCTTTTTCAGCTACAATCCGATTTGGCAAAGATACCGAGTTTTATAAGATTGGCGATTATTTAATCACGCTAAATGGGACTGGAATGGCTTCCTGGTTATAGATGATGGAGACCAGGGATAGGGCCCAAAAAGAACTAAAAACCGGAAAAAAGAAAATACGCAAAGTTATTGACCGAGCGTAGAAGTTGATCCGCCCGGTATCTGCACATCGGGGGTGGCAAGAAGCCACTATGGTTCCATAAGCGATTAGAAGAGCAAGCTGAAAATAAAGACACTTTAGAAAAATTACCTTAGAAAAAGTCATTCGTGAAGAGCCATTTCGAATTTTAAAAACA
Organism: Ophioderma brevispina; assembly: GCA_023653785.1. Lineage (NCBI taxonomy): Eukaryota > Metazoa > Echinodermata > Ophiuroidea > Amphilepidida > Ophiodermatidae > Ophioderma > Ophioderma brevispina. The sequence goes on from JAMKCH010085452.1 coordinate 20,466, forward strand.
CGAAGTATTCAGGAGATTGCCGAAAGCTGAATGTCTCTTTGCAGAAAATAAAGGAAGACGCTTCTACCCATATATCTTTTCTAGAGCCTACGCCAGCACGTAATTACAGAGTTACAAAAAACCCTCTACGTTACGCGGACGCCGTAGTTGAAGCAGGGGGGGGGCTCTTCGCGGTGAGCCTTTTCGACAGGCACAGCCATATGCTAAATTGAATCCGGAGTATATAAAGTACCTAGATACGCTTGAAGGCGGGGCTGATGAAACCCAACAAGCAGAGGCTCGACTTTATGAGAAGATTTACAGAAAGAAAACAGATGCTGAAGACCTTATTTAATAGTTTTAGATGTATAGAGAATCTGTTTTACCAAAAAGTGCTGAACCGCTTAATAGTGGTTCAGGAAAGAATTTTTCATTAAGGGTCTGTACTATCTGCAGCCCTACTCGCTGACGATGCTATCTAAAGATATCAATGTCAGCATCGCGTTTAAGCGAGGGGTCAACATGAAATAAGTCTCTAAGATTGGGCAATACTTTATATTAGAAGCTATTTTCACAATCAAAGAATTCCTTCCCAGGACTCTTCGGATTGTAAAGTTCTGAAAACGTTCATCTACACGGAGTAACAGCTTATCAAAAACATTTATAGAAGCTTATCCAAACAAGAAACTAAGCGATGAAAAAATATCTGTCAAAAACAACTACATTGAAAAAGGCTACCGCTTAGACAGGCGAAAACCTACAAAATATCGCCAAAGTCTTGGAACACCCCCCAGCCGTGAGCGTGTTTTGATTTTCAAAGCGGCCTGAAAGTGCTGAACGCTTATAACCCTCTTAGCTTTTAAGCCCTATACTTTTAGTCTTCAGTGCGTTTATATTGCAAGCCTAAGGCAATAATTCGATGATTCCACTGCTTCAGTCTCTGCTCCAGCTTCGCATTCCTGCCAGCAAGAATTCTTGCTGCATGGAGCAGAACGAAGTTTTCCTAGATCATTGTAGAGGTCATTAGTAGCTAAATTAGGATATTGCTTTCATTAGGAAGTGTGCTACCGTGCATTCTAAGCTGAGACATCTTCTCATAAGCCATAGCCCTTGTTCACTGCCCGGCGTAGCCGGATTCATCTTGATTTAATTTTACGAGGAAGCTTCAGCTAAGGGCTCTTTGAAGCAGAAGATATAAATGGTGGCACTTCAGCTTCATTTTGTTCTAGAAGATTCATTAAGAGAATTTTTTGGGGGGGCGCGGTAGCGCCGGCTGGTGTCCGTAGATAATAGAGGCACGCTGCTGTTTTCATACCATAGTTAAAATAGCGCATATCTTACACGGCTTAAGTTCTCGGCGAGTGAATGAAAAGATGTCTCTACTACTAGATCATAATTGATAAAGAGGTCCATGTCTACTGATAGAGTTTTTTAAATAGTTTTATTTCATTGCTTGGCGTTTCTCTATCGCCAGTAAAGCTTGGTTTGCGCTAGCGTAGATCTCGCTTTTCCGCTTAAGCTCTGTGAAAAAACCCGCTGGCAGCTTCACATTATCCAACACAGAGAAATACTTTAAACGACTTTGGAAATAAAAGCCAAGCTAAACGTGATTATAATGAGGGCTTGTTCGCTAGTCGCCAGTTTTTGTGAAGAGGAATCTATTCGTCGTCAATGCTACAAACACTTTCACTATAGTATTAAGCTCTAAACGGGCTCATGCCCAAACTCTTTGCTAGTTGCGTTGAAATCTACCAGTGGAGTACTGGCTAACGGGATCTCTGCAAGGACATCTGTTCCTTCAAGTAGGCTTTCAGCTGAATTTCTAAAAGCGCGGCATAGTGCTTTTGCCCGCCTTCCTAAACTACCATTCAAGCTTATTTGCGTGATACAAAAATTCTTGAATTCTATAAATCATATTACAATAATTTGAACATAATAATTAAAACGTTAAGTCCATGATATGGGAGTATTTAGGTATAATTAATTATAATTCTAAATATCTCTATTATAATTCTTAAATACATGTCCCTGCCATCTTTTTTAAATATAGATTTCCGATATCCATCTGTATTCCCCCTCGCTTATTTTATGAATAAAAAGATATCACAATATAGAAAATAATGAAAACAATACTGGCTTCTTTTTCAGAGAGAGACACTTTCAATAAAGAAAAAACAGATACGCTGCCCAAAGCAGGCTTAGCCGATAGCAGGAGGACAGTATTGACGAGCTGCCTTTTCATCAAGCATTAGCATGAGCTTTTCGCTCAGCTGCTGAAAAAGGAAAGTTTTAGATTTGAACTCCAAGAATTTGTCCAAGCGTTGTTGAAAAACAACTTTGAATATAAAATCTTTCAATTTATGAGAAAATTAAAAATAGGCTATTTACCATGAGAACAAGGGTCAACGATATATAATCACCTTGAATTCAGATACGGAAGAAAACATTTCAACGAAATTCCAGGAAAAAGCAAGCAGCTTTCTTTTGGGAGATTGGGAATCTACTTTTATTAAAGCGGCCACGAACGCGTGGTGTGGCTGAAAAAAGCCAGCGATCCACAAGGTAAACCCTAGCCCCAGTGATTATCAAGAGAACTCGGACAGTTCTTGGCAAAGCACTCTATATCATTATCAGTCTAAGCAGCCATTTCTAAAGGGTGGTTTTGTCGGAGACTACAATAACCGAATTTAGATATAGATCGCTTGCTGTTAAAAGCAGCCGTGCTGATGTCAACGTAGCGGATACTGAACATTGTCTATAACGCGCTCAGCAATATTATCTATATCAAATTAATTTAGAAAGCCTGCAGTTTTGGAGCTGGAGCTGGATTTAAGCGATGCCAGTGAATGATTGGCTTTCATGCCGTTAAAGCACGGCTTGGTACAATAGATGAAAAAGATCTTCTATTCCAGACGAGGTTAATCACTATTCAAATTAAGAACTTCAGGTTCGAAAAACTTGAAAGAGCAGCTATAGAAGCTTTTAAAAAACGATCTGTTAGCGATTATCGGCCAAAAACATCGCAGGATTACGCTGATATTAAAAATCCAGATGAGAATGGTATTAAGATAAGAGTGCTGAAGTTGCTTCAAGAAAGAAGAGGCCTTATGCTGGCATTGGAAAAACGTGAAATTGAAGACTATAAAAAAGATTCATCACTCAGATGGCGGCCGCAGAACGCCTTTTAAAAAATGGTTAATAAAAACGCGCAACTCCCGATTTGAACGTGACTTTCGGCTTAAATTTTATAGGCAGTGGCAAACACCTTGGTGATTCTTATAATGATTTGGCTGTGGTAATGATAAAATGGATATTCGCTGGGGGAGTGGGAATTCTTACTCTACACGATTACAAATGGTATTCATACCTGCTAGAACGATCTAAAGTTCAAATTCCAGCAAGCTAATGTTCTTTAGATTTTCCAAACAAAGATGAAATATCTATAAGACTTAGGGGAATGCATTTTAAACATTCAAATTCTTTAAAAAAACAGATCAACAGTCCAAAACGGATACGCAATTTATTCAACGAAAGACAGCCTCAGCCGGAAGATTATTGCAATGGCAAACAAAATAGACTTCTCTAGAATATAGACACGAAGAAAGAGCCTGCAGGACGCAGAGCACAATTACCTGACGCAAACACTAAAGCATCCAAGCAGCCTTACTGGAATATCAATGGAAAAAACCGGCCGTCCTGCTGAAACAGTTCAATGTAGAAATACTGGATACGAGTGACCGATGTTCAATAAAACAGGATAGCTCAGATAGAATTCAGGGAAAGAAAAAAAATGATTAAATTTTTTTTAGTCAAACAAAAGCAATCAACCTCTTTGTTTCCTAGTTATTATTGCCCGGGCCTATCAGTTTGTAGTGGGCCAGGAAGGAAGGGTTTCCTAATATAGGCTTGGATATAATCTTATCAAGAACCCTGTACAGTGGGCCTCTGCCGATTTGAGATATGAAATTCAGATACCGATAATTGGAAGAAAAGACCATGAAAACATAGGCGGAGCGAAAAAGATATAAACATCTTTTTCCAGGGAGGGTTATTCACCAATTATTTTCGAGGTGGAATGGCGATTTAGACTTTGGTACATTAACAGATTAAGATAAGATAAAGAATCGGCTGTGGAGAACGACAGATAAACTTGCCCGAAGTGCCGAGGATGGATATCCGTTGTCCAAGAGGTAAGTTTCACCAGACTCTTTTCCTAATCATTACAATCGGCTTATGTGGCCCGGGATGAAATTGAAGTCTTTAAAAGGAATTGCCGATCGTTTTGAAATAGATGCTCCCAAGGATATAAACGGCCCGAATAAGATTGATGCCAAGAACAACCCTAAGTTAGAGGTTTGGGGGGAAATTGATATCCTAAAAATTAGAGCTCTACGATCTAGAATGAAGCAGGTTGTCCGCGCATGAGGGGAGGGAAGGGGAAACAACATCAGCATTCGCGGGCGTGAAAGGTTCAGCTTGGACGAAGAGGTTTTCTGAAGACCATCCCGGAAATTTCAATCATTAGATGATATCGCAAACACAGTCATCCGTTAGCAATGATTCGGCAAAAGCTTTTTCTCAAAAGATATAGCAACAGTACAAATTCAGCCTCGAGGGAAGAAAGATGTGCTGCGCAGTCCCCAGTGGTTATTTATAAAAAACGGTATTTGGATGGATGTTTTCAAGACCGAAACAGGTGATTCCAGACGATTAAGCAATGGCCTTACAGAAATAGTTAATGAATACAAAGAAAGCCATTGGCTTTATCCCTCCTAGTGTTAACGTTTTACCCATGACATATCCTTTTAGGTCAAGCGCATATTAGATGTGCTTGCCACAAATGCTAAACGATCGGGCTTCTTTTGTTTTACTCTGTCTTGTTGTTTTCTACATTTCCGTGTAACATTTTGGACTATACTAGCATCCCCTTTTCGTTTTGCGGGCGATTATTATTGCCTATAGTTTAGGCTTAACGCTGAACCTATGTCTAGTTTTTTCGGCTTTATCATTGTTATGGGTATGTTGGTGGACGATGCCATAGTGGTATCTGAAAATATCTACTCTAGAGTTGAAAAAAACGGCGATGACTATCACACAGCACATTAAAGGCACGCTAGATTTTTCTCTACCCGTTGTAGCGATGATATCCACATCCATTCTGGCCTTCTTCCCCTAATCACGCTGCCTGGCATATTCGGAGATATCTGGGGTGATTATCCCTACAATTGTTTATCATCGCTATTAGCCTGTTTCGTTATAGAATCACTTTCATACTGCCCGTGCTCTAGCGCACTAAAAACAAAGTTCCAGCTCCAGCTCCAGCTTCCAGCTTCTATTCCCCTCCCCCTCCGCCCAAGCCACTGAGGAGCGAATTTCAGGGGCTCTGGAACAGCGGGCAATAGAAAAGCTGCTGCGGTTAGTAAAAAGAAGAGATACAGCACGGCTGGTTCAGTCCATTTTTAAACCTGTATACCAGCCAATTGTGTTTTTACGTCGCTGGCCTACTCTCAGTTACTTTTTTATAAGCACAGCGATCTGCTTAGGTTTCTACTACACTTTTTTCACTCACAAAATTCGCACTTTGTTTTTTTTTTCCCCCTTCCCAGTTAGGCGCAAAGCTTTATTGTTGGCAATTCCAAACGCCCATAAAAAATAGCTTGGGAAAAACGCAAATATGGCTGGAAATACCGTTGAGCGAAGCTATTGCAAGCGCTAGCGAAGATGATTAATATTGGAGGATATTTGCTCTATTGTCGGGCAAGACGGCGGATCCAGTCGTGTGCGCTACCCCTATGTTTGCAAACGCATTTGGACGATTCAGGTCAATTTAAAACTGCAGCGTTCGCTTGAGTGATGCTGACGTTGACCGATCAATTCAATGAAGCCCTACAAGATATTCCTGAATAGTTTCTTTATTAGTGGTGCCTATTAAGGGCGGGCCCGCCCGCTGGACACGCCCTGGATTATATAAATTACTACTGAAGATAAAGAGCTTTTGCTAAAGAGGCTCTGCCCGTCTGGAAGCTGTCCTCTACTACTGTAGAATGTAAGCTCGCCAGCTAGCAGTTTTAAAATTAGGTAACTCGAAATGTCATCAGCCCCATCGAAACAGCAAGCTGCTATTTTAGTGTTAACATCCCCGATGCCGCTAAGCCATGCATGCCTTTTGCCGTATGCCGCCACCCGATCAACCGCTTTCAGCGGAAACACAATTATAAACTATTCTCTTGATATCATTATTAAATACAGTAGCAATGAAAACAAGGTCTTTATAGGATATTTAAGAACGACGGCCCGTTATAAATACGCGCGGTTTAACCATTCCCATCAAAATTTTTCTGAATGCATTTGATGAAGTAGCAGCCGCTTCACACAACTCAACACTAGAACCTATATATCTGTAAGTGCCGATTTAAAAGATCCAAACAGTAAAGATTATTGATCCACCTACTTAAACAGTCATGCGAATTGCGGCGAAAAGTGCTAGAAGTGGGAAAAACAATACCCCGATGTCAGATTTAAAGAATTCAAAGGCGTAACAAGACGAACAGAGTAGCTTAGTGCTGGCAGCATCCGTGCTTAGCCTTGGCACTTTCAGCATTTAACTTTATCTCACCATTATTTTTAGAATCTACGGGCTCCGTTTCTAATTATGTCGTTGTCCCCTTTGCTTTTCTCTCGGTGTTATTTTGGGCTTATACCACTCAACACGTATCCTTAGGGCTTGCCCTTCTTGTGCGTATCGCCTTTAACCGGCGTGGTTGTCAATGACTCCTCTGGTGATGATCTAAGGTGAATCACCTACGGGCAAGAATCAGTCCCACGGACAATTTCAAACGCCTGTTATTCAAGGAGCATCTTCACGCCTGCGGCCTATTTGGAGATGACCTCTATCACTACTATTGTTTGGGGTTATTCCCTTAGCCTATGGGGTTTTTTGGCGAGGGCCTTTTTTAGCATCCTATGGCGATATCGCTAGCTTGGGATTAACTATTTGCAACAGTGCTTCTGCTTTTTATGTACCGGCTTTATACATTACCCTGGAAAAGCAGATCACTGTTTTTAGAATTCCGCGACAGTTTTATCGACTTGGCTGAAGAAACTAGTTTTTCAATAATACTAAATCTCTCATGGGAAAAAATATCCCGGGTATCGACTTTGAATCAGATGGCCAGCACTCCGAACAAGAATATCTGAATATCCGGGCAACATTCGTGCCTTAGCCTTTATGCTTTTCCAGCATTTTACGTCGTACCCACTGTTATTTTTAGAAGTTACTTGCACTTTTAATTAGTCTGTTTATCCCCCATTTGCTTTTTTTTTGGCATTATCATCGGTTTATATATCAATAACCTGGCCTTAGGCTTATGCCTTTCCTTGGTGCCATAGCTTTAAACGGTGTTGTTTGAGATTAAAGAAAACAGGCTACGCTTTATATGAAAACGGTTTTTTACGCCGCCTACGTTCATAAAAAAGGACATCTTTTTGAAGATTGGGAGAGCTGCACGCACAAATGCGTGGCATGGAATAAGCCATGCGCAATATAAGAAATTCCAAAGCGGGCCGATTGGGCGGAAAGCTATTTAGAAGATCTGCGACTTGGCCTAGCTAAAAATAAGACAGGATCACAAAACCCTCCAGCCAAAGAAATTCCCATTTTTAAGAATGACCCTGATCCAAACCTTGTCCCAGTTACTCGCCAGTTGACACGATGTTTACCATCATACACAGAGATATTTACAACGAAGGGCTGCCTCAAGGGCCCGGATGGGCCCTGTGAGTGTTAATCCATGGGGAGACAGCCAATGCGCTTATCCAGCAAAAATACGGCTGCACCTAAGGCTGCTGCCCAAAGTAGAAAATATAGATGGCGAGATGGAAGCGGTTCTGCGTGCTTTAAAATGGCTAAAAGCTAAAAACTACCCAGAAATCGAAGTATAACTGTATTTTGACTACTTGGGCTTAGAGTATTTTGCAACTGGAAGCTGGCAGGCCAAAACAGCAGTAGCGAATCTTACAGCACCGATATGAAGCTGTTAATGAACAGCTTGCCACGAATCCAGTTCATCAAAAATTCAGGCGCATTTCAATAATAAATGGAACGAGCATGTTGATACATTGGCGAAAAATGCGCTAACAGAAACAGCCAACAAATAGGAGTTAGAAGAAATTAGAAAAGCCCGCAGTTTAGGGGCGAAGTTTTCTGTACATGTAATTTAAACTGTCTTTAAAAGATTCTGCTGTGCTTTTTCCTAGATCGGCGGCGATTTTTTCAAGCTCGGTCTGCCAGGTACTCCGCGCATCGCTTTTTTGAAAAAGGAAAGGTAGGCATACGAATATTAAATGCGGCGATTCTTATCGCTGATAATATACGATGAACTGAATTCCATTTTCTCGTTCCAGGAAATTCATCTTAGGGAAATACACATACCACTTCCCATGACTATCCTGCTTCCATTGCGAATTTATAACCAATACCATGAAAAAGCTGGAGGTCACCCCGGGGGATAATTCTTTAAACAATGCCTGAATATTGCTAATCTCATTTTCCCTAGGCCTAGATTCATGTAAAACAAGGCCATGATCATACAGGCTGTATTCGTTATCGCCTAAAGCCTTGCTTTCAAATAAGGATTTTCAATTTTCGTATGGCTCCTCGCCTCAAACGACATTTTTATCATTTGAATTGAAATTCTCAATTAATGATTCATTAAAAGCTTGAATAAAAAATCTATCATCGGAAATTTTACGGGGGGAACTTCTGATCACTGTAGCTTTTTCATGATACTAGGCTCAGCAACTTTCTTCATTCATATCCCTTTATTCTTGTGCCGGCGTAGAATAACTCTTTACAGGAGAAAAGCTGCAATGTAAAGAGCATTATTGCTATCAGCATTGCATGCACGCTCTGAAAAAAAGAATTCGCAGAAGAGTGCGGCTGCCGCTTTCTCTCCTTAGCTATTACTGCTATTGGCCTAGCAACCTCGAAGAGTAACGAGAAGTTAGTTGTTTGCTAATTTCAATAAGAACAGCCATAGGGAGTTTTAATTAAGATAGTTTAAATAAGGTACTTTTAAATAATTTAGCTAGAAACCATACCGGAGATTGCGGGAGGAACCCTTAAGTTGATAGCTGGCTGCTCGAATTTGTATACGTCTATATGATCCTATATGCTTCTTTAGTAAAAGCAGTTTTTAGAGGGCTCTGAATCTGCAGCCCCCCCCCCCAGCAAGTTCTGCAACAACTCACTTACTTTTATCGCTCTGCAGAAACTTAGTTAGCTAGCTGAGTGCTGCAGTTTAACCCCGACTGAAAAACCAAGGGTGAATCGGCTAGCAAGGCTTCCGAACAAGCTGGAAAGATAAAACCCGCTAAATCTTCTAAACTCTGCTCAAGTTCCTTCTTAGCCGTCGCTAATCTTTCATTTTCTTTAGGATGAACGAGTAAAGACCAACTCCAGTCTGCGCGATGCATCTAACCATTTTTCTAAACTCTCCGCGCTGAGTTGCAATGCAATGCTTAGGCTAGAAATTTGCGTCTTGTTCCTCGCCAAAAACTCTTGAAAAAAAAAATCCACTGTCCCTCGGTCTGCTCAAGAGGCCGTAGGACAGAGCTTCTATGATCATTTTTTTTGCTGGAAAGGCGCTAGCTTTCTCAGCAAAATACTGCGTGGTGAAAAATTCCTCTAACTCGTTGAGTAGCACCACTAAATCTTCTACGCCCAGAGATACTCTCCCCTGATGAAAGCAACACGGTAATACCTTCCCAGGTAATACAGACTATAACTTCTGACCTCTCTATTAGCCGCGCCCACCGGCCTCTTTCAGGTAAAAAATGCCATTACCTTTTTAACGCTCGTGAAGGCCTTTGGAACTTTATCTAATAGTTCTATATAAGAACTTGGCTTTTCACGCAGTTAAACACTGTGAAGCAAAGAGAAAAGGACTAGAACAGCATGAAAAAATAATTTAAATCTTCTTTTCACCAGTATTTATTCATAGGGTAGATATGCTGGATATAGAAAAACTATACCTCTACCAGAACATCGCCATCAAGAATACGCATGTGACAGGCCCAGTCGCTCAGTTTTTTCTTCATCTAGTCCAAAGTCTTTCTCTTTATCACTATAAGCGCTTAACCCCGCTTTTCCTTCTAGGATTCTAAACAGGGCAAGGCCAGACAAGTTCATTTCGGTGCAGCCAAATGGAATGCCTATTTTCTCTCCAGCGTCTATTAACGATCCGCCGGCTGAACCTCTTACTCTGTTTATTGTTTGAACTGTTCTTAATTGTTCCATAGTAATAAAAAAAATCCATATAATTTACACTCTATTTTATAATATTACAATTCAATTAATCCCCGCATCAAAAGTCTATTCTATTTCTATAAACTGATCTAGATCGACATTATCATATTCTGCTTGTAGACTGGTGAAATCGGGCAGCAGTCTCCATAAATAATAGGCAGCTTATATACCTAACTTGAAAGTTGGCGGGAATACGCCGGTTAATGTGTTATGCGTAATATCATTGCACGTTATGCGAGTAATTACCGGATTCTTCATCACGTTTTCCCGATAATTTTCACTCCTGTAGCCCAAATTGTACGTTTCATAGGTTTTCAAACACAGATTATGAACATTTATTATTCTGTTTGTGTGTGGATTCCCATATTGTTTATAAAATTTCTTTTTCCAATAACTCGGTGTGCCTGGCGGTGTAATATGGAATGAAAATGAACCAATTTTTGTATCTCTGAAGTTAAAAACAATGTGAAATGCAATAACCTACTCTCGCGAACTTCGTTGCTACGGGCAACAAAGAAAATGAACCGATATTCAAAAAATCGCCCCTTTTCAAAATTAGCTGGGATAAGCAGCATCTTAAATCTTCTTTCTACCGCTCTCCCAAATGAAACTCTTAATGTCTATCTCATTATTCAAATTGTTTTTGCCAGAAATTCTTTAAGATTTCCATCAAAAACAGGGATATATCATAGTATTTCCCTATTAAATGATTATAAAAACATTATCTTGCCGTACAGCTGGGTAGATAGCTATAAGATCGGAGTCGTACTCCTTTACCTCTGTGCTTTCAGCTAAACCTGTTTCTTGAATTTTGCCAGAACCCTCATCTACGGTCATTGGGAAAAATAAAAAATTCTCTGTAAGCCGAAAAAACATAACCATCGGAAATATAAGCTTATTCTCTGAATACTGCAGCCTCTGCCTTCCCAGAGCTTTCTGAGCTAAAAGATTTAAGGCTTATAGCAGTAGAAAACTCGAAAATCCTAGGAAAAAAAAGAGCAAAAACCCTTATATTATATAGGCATTATATTTTTTTAGGCCTGTTATGCACATTAGTTTTCTGTTTTATTTTCATTTTCAAATATTCCCGAATACTATTTTTTTTTTCTATGCTATATTTCTCATGTAGCGCCAAAAAGAGAGAGGATTAACAATAAGCCGGATTCTGTTTTAGAAGTTCATTTATCTATTTTCGTCGTTACCGATAAATATTGCGAACACCGCTTAACTTGAAACAGCTTATTAAAGCCATTTAAGAAATCGTTTGCTTTCCTAGATTCAGCAACTCAGCCGGCCGCAAACCGGCAAAAACGCATAGAATCTACAAGTTTCGCTTCTTTCTGCTCTAGATGGGGTTTACAAATCAACTCTCGCTTAACATTGCAGGGGGTCCTCTTACACCGCCATTTCCCTTACCTACCCTGTTTTTAGAAAAACAGGCGTATATTTTCTGTTGCACTTTCCATGTTTAACTACAAAATCTAAAAAAAATCATGGTAGCTCTGGGCATTAACCCGCATCTGTTAAACGAAAAGAGTCCGGACTTTCCTCATTTTGTACTTCTCGCAGCAAATTTTCTCGTAAGACTTTCTCGTAAGAACTTTTCTAAAGCATCGAACTTGCTCGTTACGCACTGCGCCCCTAATTTTACAACATCAAGGATAATTACATTTACTAAATTTGACTTTTAAGGGTTTTATTTTAGTAAATACCATATTTAATTTTTTCTGGTCTCTATCTTACTTATCTATCGGCTTTTTGATATAATAATCATGAAAAAATTGTCGTAATTATTGGAGTGTGCATAGTATAAAGCCAGCTAAAATTTGATTAAAAACTAACATAGAAATCAATTTCTTTAAACACAAGCAAATTCAAAGTATATTTAAAAAAAAAAACTTGACGGAATAAATAAAGTATAATCTGATAAGATCTGCAGGAATTTAAGGGTATGAAGAAAACAAAAATCAATTTAGGAATAATAGGCTTTGGCAGAATAGTCAGGTTCATGTGCAGAATATCAAAAAAGGCATCAACAACATCAAGATAGCCGGCCTAGCCGACCCAATGATGCCTAAACTAAGAAATACAGCGCTTTCTTACGGCATAGAAAAGATCTTAGTAGCGACGTTATCGTGAAATTTAGCTTAGCCCTTGATATAGATGACCTGATAATAGCAGCAGCCACTCAAGAAATCCGATAGTGAAAGCAGCCTGCCAGGCGGGAAAGCATCTGTACTCTGTGAAAAGCGGTAGCCACCAATAGCAAAGAGGCGTAGCGCAGCAACTGGCGTTGAAAAGCGCGGGAATTAAATTTCAGATCGGCTTCAATAGACGCTTCGATTCTAATTTGTCGCTATGCGAAAAAGCAATAGAAAACAAATGTTGAAATCGGCCGATGTTCGGATGATCAGTGTTATCTCTTTAGATTTCCCCAAAGCGCCCGATATCAACTATATGAAAGGTAGTGAAATTAGGGATTTTCAAGGGATATGAGCAGTCCCCGACGCGATATGATCCGCTTTCTAAGCATGAATGAATAGTGGAGGTCAGAAGGCTCTTTGCCGTAGCTATCTGCGACCCGAAGATAGGCGATTCGGTGATGTGGATACCGCCTATTACAGTTCTGAAACTAAGCAATGGGGATTAGGACTTATTCAAAACTGCCAGCGAGTCATTGGCTACGATCCCCAGAGGGCGGAGGGTCTTGGATCGAAAGGCATGTTTCGCCAGGAAAATAGAGCTCCCGCCACATAGAAAGAAATATTTATCTACGGATTCAGAAAAAGCCGGCTATCATATTTTTTCCTAGAACGTTATAGCCACGCATTCATCCAGCAACTGCAGGGCTTTTGGCAAAAAGCTATTATAGATGATTACCCCTGTTGGCCCCCTAATTTTGAAGAATGCCCTCCTAGCCCACTTATCGCAGCCGAGGCTGCCAAACTCTCGCATAGATGAAGGACCGAAACGTGATGAAAATAGCAGAGATCATAGCGAAACATTAACCCCCCTCGCCACTGTGAAAAAAAAAACAAAAATACTTTAGCGCTATTTTTAAGGTATTTTATTAAATACTATGTTACAATGTATATCTAAATATAGGTATGTTGATATGTATAATATCCAAATACTTACTAGCTTTCGGAGAATTAGTAGCTAAAATTTAGATTCTGCTTGGCCTCTTTTTTATTATAAAAAATAAATGTGGAAAAAAAGAGAATCTAAGATTGAAAGAAAGAAAATTAATAATTTTTTTAATTTTTTTATTTTTTTTCGGGGGGGGGAAAAGAAGAAAAAGTAAAGCAGTTAACAAAAAAAGAAAGTTAGAAGAAAAGAAGAATCAAGAAAGTAAGAACAGGTAAATAGCTTTTATTTTTGCCTCTGCATATTTTCTTTAGGACTGCATATTCAATCAAGCTTCTTTGAAGGATTATAATTTTCTGTCTTTCCACTACTAACTGGACCCAATATCTCTGTATTTAACTTGGGCCTCCCAGTATACGGTAGTTTTTAAAAGCGGTATTTTTGCCCTAGGGCGAAAACAGACATCATGCCGACCGAAGTTCTAAGTTTCTCGTAAGCATTTATTTTAGAGTGAAACTGAAGTTGACCATCTAGCAGGACATAGGCTAGTACGGTTGTCGCTTTAAATCTTATCTTCAGTAGTAAGGGTTTCTATATTTTCACGACGCGTGCACTCCGATCGATTCGGACGCATTGTCATTAAATTAATTTGAAATTGCTTATCATTTCAAAATACTTGATCTCTTTCGCTGGAAATTACGCTTCGGACATAAATGCTCTAAAGATTCGATATTACAAGCCGCTAATTCCATCTTGGATATGCAAGGGCCTATCCCTTCAATAATAGTAGAGTCTGTAAGTTGATTATCGCTATTTTGCTGAACCTCGAATAGCTTAAAATCCTGCTCTATGCATGCACTGTCCAGCTGGAACGTTAAAGAAAATCACCTGTGGCTACCGATTCTGCGAAGCAGCTCATCAAATGATCTACTTGCGCCGGTTTCGCGCTGTTTCTTTTTTTGGAAAGTAACCCTCCAGCAAGATTACGCTTTTCTTAGCCTTTAAATGAATTTCATATCTAAATGCTTAAAGCCCAACAGCACAGATGCCTTCTCAGCAGCCGCTAACAAATACCAAACAATTGTTTTTCCGGGGAATTCTGTTCTTGTCCCCTCCGCCTCAGCGCAAAAAAAAAAACCATCTTCGGGATGTACCTGAACGGAAAGCTTTTTATTTGTTCTAATGGTTTTTACCAAAATAGGAAAACCAGCGACTTATAGCGAATGGGAAAACGCTCCTCGTCTTCTTTATTGCCTAGGCGCCTGAGTGCCTCTGGCAGAGGCGCTCCGGCGTTACTCGCCATTTTGCATCTTGAAAAGCCGTTTTTGTGGCAGGAAAGCACCCACTTCTCCTCGCCCCATATCTTAGTTGAAATAAAGGGCGCTAATTTCCAGAGTAACTCCGCTTCCACTAGCCTAGTTTTTGAATTTCAATATCAGCAGTTTTCCAGCCTGGATCTATCTAGTAAGCAAGCGCCCTTTATAATTACACTTTTATGATAAGAAAACTTCTATATGAAAAATAGAGAGAACGTTGTTAATAAGATAATAAAAGTAATTTTGCGTAGGGGTTTGTACCTTGATACTAATCTGGATTTAATAAAATACTCTCTTCAGGATTAATCTTTCGAACATGAGTGAATTTCACATGCTTGGTTCAACAATCCTCTTCTAAATCTTCAATAGATCTGTATTGCCAAAGCTCTCCCGCTTTGTAATAAAATAACTATCCGACCATATTATCGTAATGAATTCTATTAATAATCTGCACATCTTGCTTATGCCAGGCGATAAATAGAAATCGCCTTTTCAAATAATCTTAAATGATAGGTCACAGTAATAGGAATGTTATTTTGAATAAAAAGAGGAGGATTTCCATCTGAGTAATATTGGCATTTCCCGCAGCATCTACGTAAATGTGTTGGTCCTCTACATAAATTCTTGCGGGGAGCTCAACCGAATTTCAATAGCATGCAGGCTGTTATAAAGAACCAGACTTATAATGAAAAAATAGAGGAGGCCGGTCAAGCTAACTAAACTAGCTAAACTCTGGAAAATACGAAAAAAGGATTATATGCACATAGGGCCAAGGATCAGGAATTAGAGAGCGGAGAGCGCGCCGCGAATTATTTATGAAAAAAGAAGAAGATTTATATTAGCTAAATCAGCAAATTACTATTAAACTCAGCAAATTATTAATTACTATATACTACTGCAGAATATAATATCTTCTAGAAGAGTATTGCAGAGTATAATAAATTGCAGAAGAAAAACTTTCATTATTCTCTTGCCTTTCTTTATGAATATATTAGCATTCTACAGGTAGACGCTAATTAGCTAGCATATCCAACTAACACATATTTATGCAAAAAGGACACTTAACCCTCTTAAAGAAACTAGAAAAAAAATATTAAAAATACAAGATTGGCATAATAAGAGAATGCATAATAAAAAATACCTATTCAGCTTTTCAGAAAAAAACAGAAAAATTTGACAAAATAAAGCAAATTATGCTACTACTTATAGTAGAAACAGCCAAAAATAAGGGGTTTATTAAGCAACAAGCATAAGCTTTTTTAGAAAAATTAAGTTATACTGGGGACAAACTCGTAAATGCTAATTTTCAAGGAACAAGAATGGATGAACCCTCTTATAATATTTTAAATCGCCATGGGGCGGACTTGAAGAACGTCAAAATAATCAAATAGGCAAATAAACAAATAAGTGGCGCTTCTTTAGAAGAAACTATAAAAAAAAAGGATAAAAAATATGGGTTGATGAAACTACTGATACTAATAATCTTAGCATGGGTCTTTAGAGTTGAACTGCTTGATTTAGGGAAAAGGCTTTAATAATAAAAGACAACTACAAAGAGATTCCCTGTGATGATAAGGAACGCTCTTCCTTATTCTATACTATCCCCCTAATATGTATAAAGAATAACCAAATTTGTAATGAGAAACAAATAAAGAAACCCAATTTTATCTTATGGAGTTGTCTGGAAATGATACAAAAAAAACCTCTGTAAAAATAAACTTAAAAAAAATTAAAACAAGAGGGATTGCTATTAAGATCCCAGAGAAACTTTTCGCTATAAAATAAAAAAGAATGGAAAGAAAACCAAGAAAAAGGGGACCTTACCAGTTATTACAAATTGTCACGAGGATTATGTAACAAGCGGTTTTCGAAAATTCTGCCCCCCCAAAGCAAAAAATACAAAAGCGAACAAAATATTGAAGAGGCATTGCGAGAAATACGCATAGCTCTAATAGATGCTGATGTCTCGCTATCGGTTATTAAGAGTTTATAGAAGAAGTCCGCAGTAGGCGTAGGAACAGAGATGTGCTAAGGGCCTCAGTAGCGAGAATTTTTTCATAAAAATTTTCCGCGATGAGCTTGCCAAGCTGCTGGGGTGGGATGGCGAAAAGCACCGTGTTTTTTTTTTACCTGCCTATAAATTTCAAATTCAATTAAAAAAACCTAGTGCCGTTAAGTGGTATTATGCTCTGTGGGCTGCAGGGAACGGCCCCAGACAACTAGATTGGGAAAAATTAGCGCTGTGAAGCTAAAGGAATTAGGGAATCCGCTGTAGTTTCATTGGATATTATCGACCCGTGCTGCCAGTGAGCAGCTGCAATTTGTAGCCGAGCAAGCCGGCCTCGCTTTTTTCAACACTGGCGGCGAGCGAAAAAATCAAAAATATTATTAAAAGCGCCAAGAGTTACGCCAAAAAAAACGCACATAATCTAATTATGTTTGATACAGCCGGACGAACGCAGTTGAGATAAAGATATGCTATATGAGCTAAAGCTAGTTGGCCAGTTAAGCCAAGCCGGACTATAATATCTGAGTCTGTGATGCTATGTTAGGGCAAGCGGCTTTAAAAACAGCGACAACATTTCATTGTCACACGGCCATTGAATGCATTAGTATTCACTTATTTGATTCTGATACCCGCGGTGGGGTCTTTTATCAGTGAAACACAGCATTCAGCTACCTATCGCTTATATAGGAACGGGCGAGACGAAAAACTAGCAAGACTTAGAATCTTTCATCCCTCGCTATGCTGATAGATTGCTTGGCATGGGCGATATCGTCTCGCTGGTAGAAAAGGTAGAGCAAAGCACTAATAAAGAAAAACCGCTATAAAATGGCTGAGAAAATAGCCAAAAATGAATTGATTTGCAGGATTTCTTGACTCAGCTAGAGCAGCTAGCGAAAATGGGGCCCATTTTTAAAGTCTGTGCTGGCGATGCTGCCGGGCCTGGGAGCCAAACTTCAGGGACGCATTGAATATTGATGATGAAGCGCAGCTGGTCTCCAGCAAAGCTCTTATCCAATCTATGACCTTAACCGAGCGCGCTAAGCCTTTCCTCTTAAACAATAATCAACCACGAAAGAAACGGATAGCTAAAGGCGCCGGCTGCAATATCGCTGATGTCAATAAGCTGCTGACTGTGAAAACTGTTTGATGATGAACTCTATGATGCGAAAAGCAAGAGATCCTAAAAAGGCGCAGAAGCTACTGGGATCTATGGGCATAGACGAAAACGCGCTCTCATCATTCAAATAATAATTTCTTGTATACTTATAGCTTTATTTGCGAAGGAATTCAGTGTGAATTTAGGGCAGTACAAAGCACTCTATAATAAAAAATTATATGTTTTACTATAATTTTCTTAGTGATCTAGTTTTTTTTTGTTATTTTCTTATTATTGTATGCTACAATGCATGGGGTATTTAGATTAGATATCCAAACAGCCAAAGAGCCGAGAAAAAGACCAAGAGGATACAAAAAATTCATGAGCGTTCAGTTTAAGATTCACAAGAAGAGGAAAGCGAAAGATCCTTTTTCAAGGCTTGTTGTGTTGACAAACGAAACAGCTAGAGATGGCGGCCTACATAGAAAAAACTAGGGCACTATGACCCCATGGGGAGGGAGCAGCAGAGCAAGGTTGGCTGGACAAAGACTCGCATTTTATTATTGGTTAAAGTAGGGCAGAGCCAAGGGCAGAACGGTCTCCGCCATTTTCAAAAAAAACGGTATTTTAAAAGAATTTCATGAAGAAAAAAAGGAAAAGCCTCTACCTCTGTGAAAACGACGCAAAAGCCAAGGTAATCCTATTCAAGCAAAACTAAAACCTAAGAGAAGAAGACAAAATAAAAAAGGAAAAAGAACTTTTAAGAAATTAGAAGCAAAAAAGAAAAAAGAAGCTAAAGAAGCTAAGCTAGCTGAAGAAGAAAGTAAAAAAGCTAATGATTACTAAGCCAGCTGAAGAAAGTAAAAAAGCTAATGATACTAAGCCAGCTGAAGAAAGTAAAAAAGCTAATGATACTAAGCCAGCTGAAGAAAGTAAAGAAGCTAATGATACTAAGCCAGCTGAAGAAAGTAAAGAAGCTAATGATACTAAGCCAGCTGAAGAAAGTAATGAAGCTAATGATACTAAGCCAGCTGAAGAAAGTAATGAAGCTAATGATACTAAGCAGCTGAAGAAAGTAATGAAGCTAATGATACTAAGCCAGCTGAAGAAAGTAATGAAGCTAATGATACTAAGCCAGCTGAAGAAAGTAATGAAGCTAATGATACTAAGCCAGCTGAAGAAAGTAAAAAAGCTAATGATACTAAGCCAGCTGAAGAAAGTAAAAAAGCTAATGATTACTAAGCCAGCTGAAGAAAGTAAAAAAGCTAATGATACTTGCTTGTCCAGCAAAAAAAAAAGAGAGCAGTTAGTACGGCGAGCGATACGGCATCATAATAATATAGGAAATAGAAGAATAACTATAGAAAAAGATTATGATTATTTTTAATAAAATACAGCTATTTATTTCATAAAATATATTTTTTATATTAGAGCTTTTGATTCTTTTATTTTTTCTTCTTTATAATTTAACAGAGAGAATGCTAAAATGAACAAAAAGACTTAGTGAAACGTAGTAAAGTTGATGGTAGAACATCCAAACAACGTCAAAATATATGTGCGTGAGCAGAAAAAACAAATGTTATTGAAATGCAGGCCCATGTTATGATGTTAATGGGAAGATATAGGCAAATCTGGCAGGTATATTAACGCCCTACGGACCTTACTGGGTATTATTTCCGAGATATGTGATAAAGCTGGTTATGAGGGGCCGAAAATAAAGGAAAATAGACCAAAGATCAGTCTAAAGAGACCCCCTAAAATTACCTTTCAGCGCCGGAAAGATAGAGAGAAGATTGTACAAAAATACAGTGGTTTTCTGGTCCTATCGTTTTATTGTTTAATTTATTATCAGTATTCTTTATTTGCTAGTAGCGTTTCTGTTTCTATTGAGTTGACTATAAAACCAGCACCCCAAAACGGCCTCAGCGCTGTCCAGGCACAAAGCATTTAAAAGTTAATAGCAAAAAATTAATTATTGCAAAATTTATTGGCGCATTGGCCTTCAGGGTGCGGGTAAAATACAGCCCTTCACCAACAATTACCAGTCATTCGTAGCCTATCAATCTTTTGGTTGAAGGGGAAACCTACTCCGTTCAGTACTTAAAACGCTATGGAAAGCCGGTTCCTGCTAAAATTAGATAGCATAGATAGCATTGAAGAAATTGAGCTTCATAAGAATACTTATTTATACACAGAATCAAAGCAAGGACAACAGAGCATTCAAGAGCTAAGTGAAGCGCCAGAAAAAAGCCAATAAGCTTGTCTTTGTCAGTCAGATAATCGGTTTTCAAGTAGCTTTCTAAGGATGAGTGATTTTCCGCTTATGCAGAGAACAGAGGAGGCTTTATCCATGAGAACGACTTAGAAGCACTCTTAAAACGCGGCGACGGTTAGCGCATGCTTAAATTCACTAGACCAAAAAAGAAAGCGCTGGAGCTAAATTCTTCAGTCCTTATTTATATTACACTCGGTTAGCATTTAGCCTATTACTGGGCAGGAGGCGGATGGCCTTATTGAAGTTTTGTGCGTCCCCTTCCTCCCTGAAGTCAAGGGGCGGCGGGGGGATTCGGGCCGCAGCCTCGAACAATAGCCAATAGTGTACTGCCGGATGATGGTCTATAAAAAAGCAAGCGGGAAGTTTTTCAGCGAATAAAAAATGCAGTCAGTAAAACAAAGCCAAATCACGAATCCGCGTTTTTTATCCATCCATAAAGGAGGTATATTACAGACATCCAATTAGATAAAAAGCTAGTTATTATAGAGAACCTTAGTAAGCTTAATCGTTAAAAGTATATAGACATTAATTTTCTATACCTGAAGAACGGGAAACAGCCAAAATAAGGAAAAGCCTAGGAATGGATATTGGATTTACACCCTTTTCCCAATCTTGAAGGATTTTTCACGACAGGGCTTAGAGCCAGGTGCCATAAACATAAGCCGGTTAATCCTATGAACTGATAGATATTAGACCCTATGGAGTTGGTCAATATAAAGCGTTAGATGATAAGCCTTTTTGGCACGGCCATGGAATGCTCTTCGCCAAGAGGTGCTGGCGCCTGCTTTAGCAGCAGGATCTAAGAAGAATAGGGAAAAGGAGCAGGAACAAAAAAAGCACCGCTTCATTTATTTAGGGCCTAGGGGCGAGAAGCTTAGGCCAGCGTTAGCGAAAGAGAGCTAAGTGGCTCCTGTAGCGGAAATAGACATACTCTGTGGTCAGTATGAGGGCATAGATCAACGCTTCTTAGATAAACCATGCGAATAGAAATATCTATCGGCGATTACGGTAGTCTGGGTGGTGAAAGCGCTAGTTGGCGTTTATTAGAAGCGTCTTAGATATGTTCCCGGCTTTTTAGGCAATGCAGAGTCAACTTTGCTGGAAAGTTTTAATAAAAATATTGGAGCAACGATCAATACACCAGAGCGACTAGTAAAGATGTCCTAAAGTTCTTTTATCGGTCATCATGCTAATATTCAAGCTTTTTTGGCAACAGCAAAACAGCTTGACAAAAATTACTAATAAGAAGAATAGACATGTTTAAAAAATTAGACCTGGATAAAAATGAAATGGATTTCATAAAAAAGTTTATCTATAACACTTTTGCCCTAGAATAAATAACATAACAACATTACAGCAAAATAACAATACAAAATTAAGGGGGGACAAGCAGCTCTAAAAACTAATTTTCAACCGGTTTTTTCTATCATTTCCTTAGATAGCTTTCATTTTCAGACCTAAATTTATATTTTTTACTTGAAATTTTCTTGTTTTAGTTATTTCCAGGTTATAATGAGGCACAGAGATTAGTACTTAAAGAAGTCCCAAAAAGACCTGTATTATTGGTCATTATTGAGATGGCGATCCTTAAGAAACTCAGTTCTAGATTGAATATTCATCATGGAAAGCATTATTAAAAAAAAAGCCGAAGAAGCGCGTATCTTAAAGACTCTGCAAACGAAGATTTGCGAGTTGGCGATACTATTAAAGCAACCGCAAATGTCAGTTGAGGGTTGAAATTGAAAAATCCCGGCTGCAATCTTTTGAAGGAGTCGTAATTCTCTATCAGGCAAAGGCATTTCCAAAAACATAAAGATCCGAAAAATATCACATGGAGTAGGTGCTGAAAAAACCATACCTCTACACTCTCCGCTATTAGAGGATCTTGAAGTTGTAAAAAAAGGTAAGGCCAGACGAGCAAAACTTTATTACCTCCGTGAGCGCGTGGGCAAACGGGCTCTAAAAGTCAATATCCGCCAGGATAAAAAATACCTCTGATACACAGAATACAGATTCAAAGCCTGCTAAAGCAGCCGGATCCACTCATTCAGAGTCAAACGAAACCTAAGAGCAGCAAAAACAAATACAGCCGAAACAGCAACGGCCTATCACTAGCCCAGAGTCGTACAGCAAAACAAAGAAAATAAACGAAGCTAATGAAAAAAAGAAGAAGCTTTTTAATTTCTGCCTTCTTTTTATTCTGCATTTAATTTCTAAGCCAATATGAAATCTAAATTCGGCAAAAATTTTCCTTTGGGTATTTATCGGCTTTATCAGCTTTGTTTTTATCGCCTACTTTGGTGCCTATGATCAGGCTACTCTTAATCCAGTAGATAATGATTGTAGGCCACTATAGATAAGTTTGAGATAAAAAACTATCGCTATAGCCCCTATTATTTTGAGTACGAAAACGTTTACGAGTATTACAGGCAATCCGGCAATCCCCTAGTAGTACGAAAGCCTATCTAATCAAGCATTCACTAGAGTGATAGAGCAGTTAGTTTAAACGAAATTGCCGATGAAAACAAGATTTATATCAACGAAGTGGAGTGGATTTAATAATCGCCTTAGGCAGAATTATGGCAATCAGCAATTCGCCTATCTACGGGATGAGGCACCGCAGGCGGAGCGTCGCTCTGTGAAAGATAATTATAACAAGAGTATCGTAGTTATTACGTTTCATCGGCTTTATTTCCGCGGGATATAAGGGCCTCTTCGCCCCAAAAAGATTTGTTTTTCAAAATTTTTGCGCAGGAGAGAAGAAAATTATCTTAGCCTCTTTAATAAAACACAGAGTTAGCCGAAAAAAAGAAAATAAGCGATGAAAATCTGCGTGCCTATTATGAAGAGAATAAAAGATCGATACGTAAAAGAAGAAACCTCGGCAGCCTCAACAACATCCGATGAGCCGACTGCTGATGCAGCACCTATAGATTGATGCTGCATCAGCGCCTATTAACATTAACTATCAAAGCTACGATGAAGCCTATACACTTGTTCGCCAAGATTACATTATAGAACAAGGCGCTAAGTTCACCGATGAATTGAAAGAAAGCGGTTCAAAAAACACTGATAAAGTCAATTGCTGGTACGCTGAAAAAGTTTCCAAGGAAGCTTTAGAGCGCTCAGTCAGCCACGGCTTTAAAGAAACTAGGATTAGATACTAAAGTAGCGAATACTTTGGTATTACTCGGATAAAATAACGCTTTAGCTGAGGGCAGTGAATCACAGGACTCCAGCCGAATTCATCCGCTTAGCCATGCTCAGCCCAGAAGCAACTGCTATTCCCGATTATGATTATGGCACTTTAGTATTCACCGGCTACGTTCTAGATCACCGTTCAAAAGAAGATACTGAAGAAGGTATTAGCGATTTTGTGAAAACACGCTATGAGCAAATATTAGATACCCAAATGCCAATAGACTGAAAGCCGGTATATTTCAATATATATACGCCCATAAAGACATTTTCTATAAAGGCAATAAGTGGTAGGTGTAGCTCCCCCCACTACTACTTGCACTTATCTTCATTTTATTTTTTTTACAGTATTTGTTACTGCGCTTATTATCAAGTAGGCCTATTATTTTTAGCTTATTTTTCAGTATTTAATAAGCTATAAAAACAGCAAAAAAATATCGAGTATCCATGATATTTTTTAGGGGATATGAAAGTTTCAATAAATTCAGCTTCAATCAGTGACACTAAGCAGCTTAAACTATAGCGGCATTGCCTAGAGTGATTTAAATTATAGTTTGCAACCTATATTTTATAAAACCATAACCATTCAAAATTATGCAAGGTTTCATTGATATACCTGGAACTCTTCTAGCAATATAGGTAGTGGAAATAGCTTAAAAAAGCAGTTCTTGCAAAAACATCAGCTATTTCAGTAAAGAGAGTTCAAAGCTCTTACGAGCTTATTTGGTGAAAAAACTTAGCTACTTTCTAGAAAAATTATCGACAATATAATCAACAAAAGGGCAGCCAGCAAACAAACAAGGCGCTGCTCTACTCTGATAATGCTGCTATCAGCTTGGCTTATAGCAAGCTGGGAGCGATATATCTGCAGTACCAGAATAACCTACATACATTCCAGATATAATCCGGTGAAAGAGGCCGAACGGGAGGTCTCTAGGCTTAACCCGACATCGCTTTCAAGCTTAGCAGGAATTCGGTATATTTTATTTAGGCGCAGATCTACTCTATCAACTAGAACAATTTTGCTACTGGACATCAAATACGGCGCAGGCTTTGATGAGGTTGAATTAGCTAAAGGTAAATTTAAACAGAGCGGAGACGATGTAAGCACTCCTGAAAACAGCGGAGCCGCTATTTTAAAGGATATAAGCTCTTTATTTTTTCACCTTATACGCAGCTTTTTTCTTTACGCTACTCTATCGGAATTTGAATTTTTTTGAAGTTATTTAAATCAAAAATTTTTTTTTGGGGGAAGAGGCACTAGATCCAGAGTTAGGATCGGAAAAAAGCAGGGACACTTAGCTAGCAGATTAGCAGCAGAGGGGCAGGGCCATTTAGCCAGCAACTGTTATTTCCTAGAGAGATCTATTTCCTTAAAGCTTTGGCCAGAGCTTTTACAATTTAAAAAAGATATTTTAGCTCAGATTCAGTTGAAAACACAAAGCTTTTAACCAGGTATTTCTTTGAAAAACGCTGGATAAAAACATTAAAGCAATAGCAGCAGTTTTACAAAAGCCTATCCTTTTTCTACTTTACAAGGCAGCTATACCCGGGAAAAAGGCCTTAATTATAGCGCTGGCCATCATTAGATATTCTTTTAACTGAAATTTCATTGCTATCTGCTAGGGAAGATATATATCTTATTTCTGTAGATACCGCCCTAGGCACTTTATTAGATGCCGGCATTAAACCGGATTTCGTTGTCAGTTTAGATGGCGGTACTATAACAGCCTGGACTTTTTTATCTAACGGAGAGAGTTTATACAAAACTTATAAACCTACAGCAGAATCTAGGCAGCAGCAACGCCTAGAAAAACTGTTGATAATACGACTCAGCAACCAGTAGGCGAAAAAGTTAAAAAACCAGCACTTATAGCTTATTTTGCAGTGTATCCCAGCATAATAAGGGACTTTAGCGGCGATGTCTATTTCTTTGAGGAACAAAGAATGGCAAAGCTTCTGTAGCAGCCATTTTCCTCAAAACAATCAAGCTCATCAAGGAGGGCAAGAAAAAAAAAAGAGGCCCAACAACAAAACAGGAGATTTTAACAGCTCCGCAAAGCCTAATTCAAGCGCTGAGCAGCAATATGGCAGCTTCTTTAAAAAAATCTAGGCTACCATTAGGCTCTGGTGTTCTCCAGGCTAGTATAATGGTAAGCTTGGCTATGGGTTTTGAAACTTTAAGTTTTACGGCTGTGATTTCTGCATGCTTTTTAACAATCACCACAGCAACAGTGGGTAGATTCACGCAAAGATCTTCCAGCAAAAATGAAAGCAAACTCTGCCCGAAAGAGAGCGCCGATTTTAAGCTTCAGCATCAATTGCTATCCAATGAAAATAAGGCAGGGCGAGATTTATTATATCCCAGTACCGCGGATATGTAACTGCAAAAGAAAAGGTTTCTTCATATAAGTAAACTAGCGTCGCAGGGCGGGCGGAAACTCTTTCTTAGATCGGCCTTACAAGGGGATCTGGGGCACTGAGGCTGGAGAAATAACTAAGGTAAAAAGGAAGTCTGATTGATGAGCCGGCATGCTGAAAATAGTAGAGCATAAAAAGGAAATCCCAGCCTATTACAGAGCATATGCAGGAAGCAAATACTACTGCTAAGCAGTGGGAACAGCAAAAAAACAAATTGGCTGTAAACGCCTTATATAATATCCAAGGATGATTACCAAAGAGATATCTGTGCCTTTAAAAAGCAATTAGCGAGCATATCCACTGCCGCTGAACTAGTTTTTCAAACACTCCTTCAGCATAAAAATGAAACAAGTCTCTACAAGCCAAACATTTAGCAGAGCTAGAAACTAAGTTCCAGAACTGAGCGCACTCTTAGGCCCCTTAGATCAGGCACTTAGCAGGAAATTTCACAGAAAATCGGCAGAGAAAACAAAAAAAAAAACAGCAGTAGAAGGAAAAACGTCGCTTATCAAGCTCAGGAGATGTCTGATGAGGCCTCATTACGGCACAGGCCGCTGTATACATTCTCTAAAATAATATGCTGATATCTTATACAAAGATTATCCCAGCTAAGGCAGAACCATATCAGCAAGCCTTGGTTTTATGTGCCGAGCTAAGAAGGATTTTAGCTTTAAGTTTGAATAAATTATAAATCCGCTTAGCTCTTCAAAGCTAATTATCATGCAATCGTAAATAAGTTTATTTGAAAAAAACGGCTAGGCATAGCGAAATCTTGCGAAATTCAGCAATCAATTCTAAGCGGTTTTAGGTATCTAAGCTTGGCATCAAATCCCGGATGAAACTGCTCGGCTAGAATATTATTGTTAGGATAATTTCCTTTAAAAGCCTTCCAGGATTTATTCGAAAAAACGAATAACGCCTAAAGATATGTGATTAATCGCTTTCATATTTTCCACGCACTGAAAAGCTGCTCAGAAAATTTTTTAAATCCCATTTTCCCTCAAAAGCCTAATCGTAAATAAGCGGATCTAAATGAACACCGATAGGAAAACCCCGCGCTTGCACTAAGCCAGGTGCGCTACTCTAGATTTCATTGGGCGTGTCGCATCATAAACGTTTGTGCTGTTCTTCTGTTGATAAGGACATGCTTATAGATACATTAGGCAATGCTTGAAGCGAATACAGCTCGCGAATTTCCAAGGATTTACTCCGTAACTCCAGAAATGCCTTAGGACGCTCTGCAAAGAATTTCCAATACAGCGGCAGTTCCCCGCTAAGCCGACTTAATGCAAGCTATCGAGAACTCACCACTATGAAAGACGGCTAGCTCATTATTTCGCGAAGGAGTCATGACATCTGCTTTTCCATAGCCGCCAAGATTTCTTCGTGGTTGATAAACGAACAATATCTGGCGATTTAAAATAGCCCTGAAGATAACAGTAAGAGCACTCGTATATACAGTTTAGGATGAATAAAATAAAAAATGCACGTTCTTTTCTGAACTCCAGCCGATTAAAAGAGCTTGAGCTGTAATCAGTAGCGTAGCCCGTCTTCGGGTGGCCCGATTTACTAGCCTTCTTTAGATGCATATGAACAGCGCCAAGATCTTTTTGTTTCTTAAATAGGCTTTTCTTCATAGGAAAACTATCCTCGTAAGAGTCTATATACGCAATTTTCCTCAGCCGGCACGCCTAGATTGGTGATCATAGATTCAGCCCGGGGGATTATTAGCCAGATTTCGCTCCTCAATGTATATTTGAAGAGAACAGTTTTTCGTACACAATACAAAATCACAGAATTACACAGGTGGTAGCGAGATTAGGAAAATAAGCTTTTTAGCCCTGCAGATATCCAGTAAATATCCAGCGGAGTTTATGTAGAGCAACAAAGCCGTTCCCGCCAGCCCTCTGCCGATTTATCCCCGGCAAAATTCAAAATAAAGCTTTCTAAAGTTAGCATGCTTTTCAAGTTCTATTTTCTGCTCAGCGAAAGTGCTTTGTAGTGCTCTATGTTTTTAGTGAACTCTTGCCAAGCGGGCGCTTTGCTTTCAAGCTCTACAAAGAAAAGGCGTTTACGATCTTTTAAAGGGATGCTCTGATATTATTTATATCAATTTGGTGCGAAGCCGTGCCTCCAAGCGAGAAGGACTGTAATTATCCTTTATGTTTTTGTTTAGGTTTATTCTTGAAGTTTTTTTTTCAGCAAAAACCAATGCTAGGTTTTCTAAAAGCTTCCCTAGCTCCAGTGAAAATAGATCAGCGAACTGCCACCGCTTAGTACTAATATTTTCATTTTCAGATCTTTCGCTTAGGCCATTCTTGGCTGTAGTTAGCCTGAGCAAAATACGCTGAGAATGCTCACGAATAAGCCGCTTTTCTGTATAACTAAAGCTCACGAAATCTCTCGAGTTGTAGGCCAATCTATAAAACAGCTAGCCAGTTCTTGCGCCTCCAGTAAGTCTGACAAGAAAATCATTGAAATTCAGTGGTCTGTATCCCCTTAAAGTTTTAATTATGCTAAGATGCGAAAATATCGCCTGTTCCCTCTACACAATTATAGCTACATAAAGTCGGCTAATCCCATAGGGCAGCGTACGTGGAGTTTTTGATTAGATATCCCAACCTCGCAGCCCATATCAAACAGGCGCCATCATGAAAACGCGGCGAGCATTAATCATCAGCAGTGCCGTATCAAACAGCTTCTTCAAACAAGGGATCTGGCCTTTAAGTTTTCACTAATAATAGAATCTGTATGCCGCCGAACGTAGTCATAATCATATCCACAGCCTCATACATAGCATCAACGGCTTTTGACAGCCTAAAATAAGGTCAGGTACTCCTTCGGCCACAATCCGCTTATTCTGCCAAGAGATATTCGTATTAAGCTTATAAGTATAATTTTGAGGGTTTAGTACAGGCCACGCAACTCTACCCCGGCATTCTGCAAGGCGGAGAGGAGTTCCTCAGTTCCCGAAACGCCGCCTACGAAGATCATAAATTATCTTAGCATTACAAACATCCGGTCGCTGAACTTTGCGTTCAAAACAATATCTATCGCCATTTCAGGTTTCGCAGATTCATCAAAATACAACACTGCAAAACACACCTCAAGTGGAAAATAACGAGGGAATTTTAGAGTGCCTCTGCACAGTGGAATCAAAGAGCTTCCCCCGCGACGCATACAAAATCGATATGTTTCTCTTCTCTGACAATAAAATCCTAACGAGCGTCATCTATCTTTAGAGCTCAGCATAGTTATCGCGCTCATTAGGAAGTCCAGATTTCTCAAGGCTTTTTTATATGCACTTATGAAGCGCCAATTAGTATTTAAAGCTTCTTTGCCGCCACGCAGAAACCGACATTCGAGCTTTTAATAACCCAAAGCCGCATATCAACGACTACATTCGGACGAGATTCAAAGATAACAAATCCCACACCTAGAGTGATACCTTTCTTTATTAAAGAGAGGCCCTTTCTAAGTCTTTTACCTACCCCTTAACCTTGCCAACGGGATCTTCCAGGGCAATAAGGCCTTGCAATAACTAGCTAAACAGTTCAAACGCGGTAGCATCCGCATTAACCTGTCCATCATAGAGCATAAGCCTTTTGTTTTCTCGCGCATTTTGAATATCCTTGTTGTTAGCCTGAGTTATTTCCGCGATATTTTGGATTTCTCCGCAGCTCATCCGCCAAGATTTTTAAAAGTAGTCTTTTTAGCAGTAGAGCTTTTACTTAAAAGCTAGGCGGCTTCTTGGCTTTAGCGCATAAGTGATCTATATAGCTATTATTTCAGTGGTCACTTAAGCGTTTTGCAGGCAGCCCGCGCTACTTTCGCTATATCTGCCGTCGTACATGATTTTCGTCCGCTTTAATTTTAAAGCTAAAAATGTCTTTGTTTTTATCACTTCCTCTTCAATATAAACCCACTAGCGAATTTTCAACATGGCTGAAAGCTGCAACCAACCGCTGGTTCAATAAACTAACACATCATTAGAAAGTTCCAATGGCCAGAGTAAACGGCTTGCATAACCTAATAGTGGGGCAGCGCAAAATTACTGTCATTCAGTTTCCAGTGCGGATTCCGTGCAGCATTTGTACGCATTAGAAAGGGCGCCTATCTGCCGCCAGCGGTTTTGCTTAATCTGCGATTTCATAATGCCCGTGATTTGACTAGGCTAGCCTCCGCGATTTTAAGAAGATATGTCCCCTGCTGAAGCCAATCACAACCACTAATAATCGCATTTATGCTGAAAGAAAATCGATAGTCTTCTATATTTCCGACAAGCGATACGGCAGCTTTTCAGCAATTGAAAGCGTTCTTTTGTCAGCTTGTTTCCCTTGCGCCTCTTGCCATATTGAGTATGCCAAGGCTGGATCTTTTAAAGCAACACCCTTGGACTATAAACAAATCCCATAATATCAAATTGAAAAAGGTACTTCACTTAAACAATCAGACATTCGCCCCCTGCAATCATACAAAATGCCCGCTTTCTATTCAAATCCGTTGGCAACGCGAGGCTTAGCTGGTCTTTTTAATCCCATTTATTCGGCCAACCTCTATAAGATTCCGCCAAGGCAGCCCAGTATTCCCCGCAAAAAGGGCATCTATATCGCCTTTCTGTCAATGCCCGACCCCCTGCATAATGGAGGAATCTCTTTAGTTCGAATAACACTGGATCTTCATCCAACCTATACCAATGCGCAATGAGTATTTCTAAAACCGTTAAGAAGACTGGGGGGGCTAGCTTAGAACCCATATCAGCTTCAGTTATCTTCATCGCCAATAAGCAATATCTGATGCTCTTATACTCGTTCCAAAGACCTTAGCATCCTTCAGTAGAACAAGAGATTGCGCCCTCCCCACTCATAATGGTCACTTCCAATTTTTATCAGATGAAAGCATCGCTTGTAAATTTTTTAGTATCACCAGATAAGAAAAACTGATGGTGAAAAGACTATCCCATCCACATCATTACCAATGGTTTACATCTGGTCTAATGATAGAGAAATGTATTATTACGATCCGGTCTTCAATAAATAATTATTAAAATTAAAAAAAAAAAAAAACTTAATTATTATAAATAATTATCTCTGCCTTACATTATAAATAATTTCTCTGCTTAATTATTATAAATAGAAACGTTTATTTCTGCTTAATTATAGTTTTTGATTTGTAAGCTTCCGCACGAAGACCACCGATGAGCTTGTTTTTAAAACTTCCGCACCTCCGGACAATATAGATCCTTGGATAAGACTGCGTTTATCATTCGCAGAACGTCTTTTCGCTGTTTTGGATTTCGATTTTCTGAACTTTGTACTACTGGGTGGGTGCCATATCTATACTTTAAATCAATTACTAAATACTATTGATTCCAATTATATTGGGTATCCGCACATGTACACTGGCCATCGTGCCTATTATATACGATATCGTGTAATAATGTGAAACTATTTTTATTATACCTAAAAATCTATAATTTTTTTAAAAGACCTGTTCTTGATATTACAATTCGCCTTGTATGGACAAACCTCTGCAAAACGATTAGGAGATCGACAGATTCTTGCTTTTGAATAAAAACGAACTCAATGATTTCCATAAAAAGCTAGTTTTTCCAGCTTTTTCATCTACTGGATGCCTACTGCTTTTCCTGTAGCAAATTGGGAAACACCCCACAACCAGAATTAGAAGGCATCTGCCTTTACCGAGGTTCATCCCATAAGGCTCTCTCTACCAATCGATTATACAATGACCTTAGAATAGAAATATTCCAAAATAGCGTTAACGAGACCATTGAACTCAGTATTTTTCGTACTATCCTTTATTATGATCTAAATTAAACTCAATTTTGTTGAAAAAAAGCAAAGATTTTCCCCTTAGCTAAAAGAACACTTTACAGGGGAAATTTCTACGTTCTCTCCTTCCTTGCAAGCAGCGGTTTTCGGCGAGTGAGAACATCTACATTGACATTTCACACAATAAATTCCCGCTATCGGCCCCAGATTTGTCCGGCTATCTAGATTACTTATACCAGATCAGATGGAAAAGCGATAAGTCAGGATATAGTGCTTATCGGAGACAAGACTGAGCCGGCCATAGAAAATATATCCGCGGCAAGTTGACTGGAAAATTCCATAGCTTACAGGGGTTTTTGAACAGTGGTACTAGTTTTGCTCGAGAATAAATAGCGATAGTAACGCTGTTAGTGGCGGAATATTCCCCATTCCAAGATAGCGGACAAGCTAACACTCAGCGATTGGTTATGTACAGAAAGAAATCGCTCGGCCTACCCTCCGATGCCTTTGCATCAATACTGATCAGAGCGATGATGATGGCGATGGTATTTTCGACTGTTTTGAAGAGCCTGACCTCTGCGGCCACGAAAGGTCATACCTATTCGGCATGAACCTTACGATTGGGCGCCCAGAGTGAATCAAGTCGATCTCTTTGTAAATTGAATTAGATTCATTTCATGCACGGGAGGCTCGTGGGACTCTCATATCAGCCCCTAGAAAAAAGGCCTTAAGAGAAAGTTGTTGAGGTAATTTAAGCAATGGTAGGTTCGGGACCCCCTTTAACTAGTGCGTACTCCGGCAGAAAAATAGCGTTCATTTGACGTAGGAGATCTCTACAAAAGCGGCCGAAATTCGCCGGCGCGCTATGATTTGGGCTCCGGAAATAAATATCGTAGCTAATGGTGGAGAATTTTAAAGCTACTACCAGATCTAGTTTTTTTTGAAACACCCACGGTATATAAGTTTTTTGCCATTAGCTATAAGATTTTTTAAATTTGAAAAAACGCAACAATTATTTTACTCTATATGCTTTTTCGCCTATAATACACAGCCTCGATAGTTTGGCGCAAGCCCGAGTTAAAGGGGGAATGATTCGGCTTATTTCTATTAGCCAACTTTTTTGGCTCAGATTTTTTCCGGAAGCTTTGTCAAATCAAATCAACCGTCTTAGCTCTAAAGAACAAAAGGCTTTAGAATCAACGTTCAAGCCCAAACAATAGCCCATGATTTGCCATAATCTAGGGCTAAACCAGTGGCCGGTTGCTAAAGATTAATTATAATATAAACTATAAACCAAATTACACCATCATTATGAACTATGCCTATAGCTTCATCAACCGGATTGCCTCACCTGAAAAACCCTAAGTTTTGAACTTTTCATAACAATGATATTTTATTATTATAATTAGCTATGTGTGACTATGGAGGCCCCCTCAATTCTTTTAAATTCCAATTATTTGTCTTGCATAACGCCCTCCCTTCATGAATATACCTTGCCGTGAGTTGTGGCTTTACAAAATACTAATGACTATAAAATAATTTCTCACGCGGCTTAAATCCCGAGCTCCTAGAAACTGAACTGAAAGAATACGATCCGTTAGAAGTTTTGAACCTATGATAGATTTAACTGCGATAAAACCATATGATACATCTTGCCGCTTGTTATTTCAATGCCAGCTTAGAAATAGCGAAGTAAGGGTTTTTTTTATTATGCCAATTTTTTTCCTCAGGACGAGCATACAGATCTGCCCCGTTATATTGCTCAGAAAATAATCCAAACCAATATAGGGTCATTTCTCCGAAGCCGATAGCATAACAAGATCAGTCAACTGCAGTAGAGTTTCTCACGACGCCAATCGAATATGGTGGCAAAATTCTTGATTCAAGCAGGCAGAGCTTACATCTGTATACTGATAGCGATGGCTCACCTGACGGATCTACGCCAATAACTTACTGTAACCACAAGGGGATTTGATGTCATTTTGACACAGCATTGGAACTCTAAGCCTTGCTTATGGATGGAACAATCAATGCGTTAAATTTTGGCGATATTCCACTATTTATACTTTAAGCTGGGACAAGACATAGATTAGCAGAGAAAAGTATTTTGGCCCCGCGGCATTCCCACGAACAGCTTACCCTAGGGCCAGCAAGAAAAAATCCATTTTTAATGATAAACAAGCTAAAAGAGTTCATTAAAAAAAAAACAGTAAGATAAAAAGACAAGAATAAAATGAAAAAAACAACAATGAAAACTATAAAAATTCGATACTTTAGGTATGCAATTGCCCAATAAGTTTCTTTACTATGTAAGCTGCTCTTCTTTTTGAAGATGCAAGCGCGGTAAAAGAGAGCAGTAACATGACGGCATCAGTAGGCAGCATAGAGCTTGCTCATTACGGAAATTAAGCTTTTATTGACGCCGGTGCCCTCCTAATGGAATGACTGTGGAATCTTATAATCCAAGCACCAAGAAAGTAATCTAGCAGGTTAAATTCAGCAGCTCTTATTACGATTACAGACAGCGATTCCATTGCTCCTCTGCCAGGCCTATGATTGTTCTAATAGCCAAATTACTGCTTTCCACGCGGGATTCTATGTGTTTTAATGGCATTTTATCCAAAAGCACGAGGAATTCCTGCTAACTTTGGGCATTGGAGGAGGCTACTATTACTTTCTCTAAGAAAATACCAAGCTTTGAGATAATGGCGGGCTTTTTCGAGATTTTTCAAAGTTCTAGTCAGGTTTCTAAGTAATACTATAACTTAGATGATAGGAGAAATTCGGCAACAGTGGCTGCCAACGCAGCGTCCAAAAGATATACTTTAGTTTTCACTGTCGGCGAAAGCATAACTCCTTCTTCCTCTTCCCGACACCAGTACTGAAAGTATAATCCAGAAAATTTAATGCTAGTTAGTGGCGAGTTTTTTGAACACTCTCCGCTCAGCAATCTTGGGAAATGAAAAGCAAAGTTTAGCTGCCCACCGGCGCCTGTTTCAGTTTACTGCGATAATAGAAAAGACGGAATTGGCCGATTGCTATGAATCCTAATAATCCAAATAACCGATATTTCTTCGGCTTGGAGTTAAGTGGCAGGGGTGCCTCTCTAATTTTTCTGTCGATATCTTTGTTGAGGTGGATTACATCCCCTGTCATATCTTCTGGAATGTTAAAACCTGTACCATAGAAAAGAAAGCCTTAGATAGAGTTGAACACTCTGTTTAGCGACGTTTCATATAATGGGTTTCCTATCGCCCATGGGCAAATTTTTTTTTCGATGTAGGCTTTCTCTCTACCATGAGAGCTGTTGGACTCTCTGAAGCATATCAGACCTTGGTAATAAATGAGTCCACTCTTTGGATATGTCCCTCTAATAAGCGGACTATTACGGGATTACTTTGAGTACAGCAGACGGCAAAAGTCTCGAGGCTTTTGATGATATAAAACTAAGAATTCGCCCTAACCAGAAAACAACTTTTTCACTATGCTCTTTTTTACTTCAGTCAACAAACTTGATGGCAGTTTTGGCTCATCGGGCCATGGCCGAATTGAATGGCAATGATACCATATTAGCTTAGCGCATACGAACAAATGAGCTAATTATCAATGTTCGTAATAGATCAAGATCAAGAAAAATTAATTTTTAATTATTAACACGCCGGGCCGCTTACCCTAGCCCATGAATTAGGCCATAACTTAGGACTAAGGAAGGGCATGCGTGCTGTGAGAAATCAAAACTAAAACCAAATTATATACGTATTTATGAACTATTTTATATTATGCTTGGGTTGCCAGAATGGCGGAGTTTCTTATAACCGGATGTAGCAGAAACGGTTTCACAAGCTATAGGCTTAGGGTAGGATCTGATAAGCCGCGGATAAATGCGGCGGCTCTGGTGAATCACTAAATGGTTATTTTGGCGGCTTACCAATGATTTTTAAATAGGGTTTTCCAGATGGTTAGCAGACCCCCGCTAGATGAAAGCCAAGCAAAAAGAATATGACCCCATCAGAACCTCCCCTGGGGCCTGAGGCCTATAGATTTTTAACTGTGACTGCTATACCCCTTTTTCTAAATTACGTTAACGACTGGTGGAACGGAAGTAGCTTATCTTAGTGGTTTCCAGTAAATTTTAACAAATGCAATCTCCGGCAATTTTGTGTTTCTGTTACTCCAGGTGCAACATATACCTGTGCAAAAATTCCTAATTTTATTATACGAATATCATCGCCTAAACTCTGGTCTCCTCCTCTCCTATAAGTGATGCCCCTTAAGAGCTCTGCTGAGATATGTAAAGAAGATCAAGCGGTACTTATTACTATAATCACCAATACCGCGACCTGTTATAATGAGAGATGAACATAGAGGGAGCCAAACAATCAAATAATTCATTTTCCACGAAATCCTGTTTAATGATTTAAGTTGCGAATTACCTGTGGATAGGCTGACCCAAGAAAAAAAAAAAAAAAAAAAAAAAAAAAAGGAATTCTTGCCCCTAGATTCCCACTTGCCCTGTAGATGGGAGTTCCACGTTTTGATATTAACCTGATAATTGCAAAATAGAACATTGTCAATCTTCGATAGTGACGAAACCCTATTGTACTTTTTCTACAGATGGTGTTTGTCAAAAAACTATCCCGCTGGCCGAACTTAAACCCGTTATAATTCTGAAAGCGATAACAACGCAACCCAAATACTTTAGAGGATTTTATTGATGAAAATCGGGAATAAACCCCATTTTTCACACCATTTTCAGAGCCAATCGCAGGTATTAAGCTTTACAAGATAACAATCAGACCAGTCAGTAATAGAACTAGGCCACAGGTTTTTTGATGACCATCAACAACCTCCATTCCACAATGAGGCTAATTATATCACAGAAATTTATGGGGGAAAAACAACATCATCACCCATCTCCGACATTAACCGGTATTCCCAATATGCTCGGCTGTTATTGACGCCAGCCCGCAGGCTCATTAGGCCACCAGGTGGTCCGCATATCCTTAGCCATGCCGATAGATAACCATAACCATAACTCATAACCATCATAACAATAAGCCACTGTCACATTATGTCTAAATAAAGCATATAAAAAACCAAAAAAAAAATTAGTAATTGTGTAGAGCTTAATATATCTATATTCCAGCAGATTTTCAGGTATTGAATACAGAAGGATTCAATACCTGACTAGTTTTTATTGTGTAGATTCGGCTGGCTTTCCTATAGTTTTTTCCCTGTGGCATAGATTCACAGCAAACATAAAAAAAATCCTGCCAACGGCAGAAGATTCTAATTTCATTGGAATTTTTGTAAATTTTTGCACGGTGAATACCCCAGCACGACGTTTTTCTTAAAGTAAATTTCTTTTTTTCTAGAAAAATTTACTTTTCATTCATTCTTTTTTTTATTATTTGACCTTAGATCAATCCGAAAACGAAACAGCTTCTCAAGAAAACAATTTAGTGATTATATAACTACCATTTATCGGCTATTTGCAGACAATAGCAATGTAATTTACTCGGATTGACTTGCAGAATCAACTCTGGGGAAAAGCCCTCTAGATTTGGGTAATTTGTTTTATTTTTCAGGTTCCACAAAACTCAATAACACATTGGGAGAGGGCTTTAGATGAAACGGGATAGTTTTGCTGGTTTTTGAATGTCCGAAAGAGATGCTCAACGTATAACTGAAAAAGAATATTCAGCAAAAAAACATAAGAATAGCCGATGAAAAGCACAAGACGCGGAAAAACAAGCCGAGCAAAAAAGGCTGGACAAACTATTGGCTATATATTTTTTTCTCTCCTAAAGAAACGGTTTCCATCAGCAACTAGCTTCAGCAGAGAACAGCCAATATCAATCCATTAAAAAATCAAGAACAAAATTAAAAAAGCTGCAAAAAAAAACGGGGCATTTTATAAAAAAAGATCTGCTACAATAAGCGAAAAGATGCTAACTCTGTTCAGCAAAAAAAGGGCGCCTAGATAACAACACTTCTCAGGTCGCTCTAAGGTCAATCCGGGCAATTTAGGACAGTGCTAACAATTACTTAATTTTGTTTTCAGCATGGAGGGCGGTCATAGAACATCTGGCAAGTGACTAAGGAACAGCACACAGCACAAAGCCATCTTCTTAATACCTTAGAAAACAAAAATCACGAAGTCCAATAGATATTCCAAAGGGCTACTACGCTCGCCAGACTCCAAACCGGCCTTGCTGAAAGCACTAGAGGCTAGCTCTAATATTTGGCGAGATAGCCAGCGCAGCTTCAGAGTTGCTTCAAAACCTACAGCAGAATTTAGCCACACAAAAGAACAGTCAATCACAGCATACTCTGCAGAATTTAGTGCAAGGTTTAAAAGATTTACACCACCCGAGCCTTTTCCAAAACCTCAGTAAGAACAAGGCTTTCAAAAAAAAATTTCTGGATTTTATAAATTGGCGAATAAATCGCTAGGCAAGCAAGAGCAAAAACGACGATAGCCAGCAAAAAGCCAGGAGCCTAGGGGCTAGATCAGCCCAGAGCTTACTTACTAGAAAAGATCAGAAATGCCAAAACAAGACAGGGCTTCTCAAAATCCAGGCATATAGTGACAAACTAAATCCATTAATGTGAATAAACGCCTGAGCATGTTAAAATGCCCAGCATACCAATCATGCTAAACCTAGCAAAGCTAATCCGCCTCAGCCATGGTAAGCTACTATTACTTTACTATTAATAGTAATAGTATAGTAATAGTAGTAGTAAACTATTAGCAGAGTTGATACTAGAATGCTAGTGCTAAATCCTAACAGTAATGTAACATTAGAGCTAGATTTAAGAAAGGCAGTCAGGAAAAACCTAGTTTCCCAAAGCGTATTTGAGAACTCCAGCTTCTTCGGCTCAGGCGCCTAAGGCTAAAAGCACTCAAGGCGCTTCCCAAACAAGAAGCCAAGGAGAAGAAAAAGAAATAAAAGCCCTTTCAAAAATCCGCGCTTTTAGATCAAGTGAAGGGCAGCTTAAAAAACCTAGTCATTGGGAAGCAAGAGTCCTTGATGCTTAAGTTAAAACCAGCTAATTTAGGCAACATCGCCCTGTTTATGAAAAAAGACGGGTGGCCTTAGGGCTTTAAAAATGGTGGTGCACAGAAAGGCAAGTGAAAGAGCTGGTAGAAATCATTTTGAAAATTTGAAGCAGGAATTACTGAAAGAAAATGTAAGTTAGCAGATTTTAATATAGATAGTGATTTAAATGACAAGCCGATCAGTCAAAAGGAGAATATCATCCAGAATGGAGGGAAGAAGCGAAAGCCTTAATGCGAGTCCAGTTAATAGGCAAAGCTAAAAAATAACTGGCAGGAAAATGAGCTTCATTAAAAGGCCTGGGGCCTTATCGACAGCGATATTACAAAGTTTTTGAAGCCATGCCTCAATGAATGGCTGGAATAGATAAAGCCAATTCTGGTTAAAAAGCTAAAAAAAAATCTACAGCAAAAAAAAACTATAAAGTTTATGTGCAGCGATTAAAAAAAAAACTCCTATCCAAAGTAAATAACAGCCAAGTTTTTAGAAAACCAACAAGAAATACAGGAAAAGCCGATGGAAAAATAGCATCTAAAAGGTGAAGAGGTTAATTAAACTGAATAAACAAGTGGGTGACTTCTTTAATGTAGTTTAAACATAGACGCGAGTCTATACCGGCAATGAAGCTAGATAAAGATGCTTTTCAAATATTAACAAATTCAGCTTTCAAAGCAGGATCCTCGCTCTACGCCAATGGATAACACCAGTTTGTCGCGCAAATGGCGCAGTTCACGCCTTAGAGCAAATGAAGAACCTAAAAATCATCTGTAGGGCTTTGTGCAGAGATTTTCATTCATTATCTATGCTTTTTTCATTGGAAACAACGTCTTTCTTACGATACGCAAAGTGAAAGTTATTAAAAAAGCATAGTAGAAAAGCCTGGTATGATACCGGCGCAGAGCCAAAGCTACGTATTGCAAACGGAAGCGGAAATGGGAATCAGGATATAGCTTTAGATCAACTTAGCTCTATTGAAAATGTTTTCCCAACGCACGCAAAAAACACTAAATTCGACAGAAAACAGCCAGCTAAGTCTTTGCCCAGTGAATGCTGCAAATAATACTCCAGAGAGCCCCCTTAGTGAACGATATTAATTGAAGAGAGCAGCAGAGATGAAAGAAGCCTAAATCTGATGCCAGATAGTAAATACCAAAAAAATAAAAAAAAAATTTAAAAAAACCTTAGCCACTCAGTTAATATAAATACTGAAGCCTAAACGCAAATTAGGAGATAAAACCTTATGATGCGTTTACTTTTTTTTTTTCCGGTGTCTCGGCCTGAATAAATCACCAACACGATGGAGTCAAAATTGGCCAGAACTCCAGTACGAAACAACGCATGGTTATAAACCGGGTCCGGTTTCTTTTTCCAGGATCTACTTTCTCAGCGCATATCCGGAGCGCTAGGCCAACAGATGAACTCGGCGGTACAACCCGAAACAAGTCGGGCTGGCATGCAAATAGCTGCGATAGATTCCATTCACACCCAAGGAGCTTTTTGCAAACTACTGGTGTGAATACCGGTGTAGCCATGGTCGGCCGGGATTTTAATCAACCGCGATGCGAGAATTTACTCTACCACTCGCGCTGCGTTCCTCTTCGATGCTGGGGACGTAGTGAAGCAGGCAACTGGCTATAGGGTGCAGGGATTTCAAGGAATAGAAAATGCCAATGGCGGCCTCAGCATAGATACCAAGTTCAACTATTGATGATATTGTTATTACTATAGGGCAAAATGTTACCTGGCCCGAAGGCGACAAATTTAAATCAATTACAGATCCAATCTTACAAGTTCACTAACCCCCCGATTCGGCAAGTAGCCAGCCCGCAGCAACCAAAGAGGCAACATGGATCGTCCTCCAATAAAAAGCTTATGATAGCCGCGGTGATGTTCAGCAGATCCAGTTGCAGTTTCAAAAAAAATATTGACCGCTACCAAGTTGAAATAGAAAAACGAATGGTGGCAACGTGAACGTCACCGATCATAATGGACAATACAGCCGGACAATGTGTCGCTGCAATACCCCAGCGATGTCAGCCATAATTTTATCCTCCGTTTTGATACAGACGGTGCTATTCAGGCCGATACTGGATCAACGATCAGGCGACGGCTATCGGATACGGACTGGAACAGATATAATAATTAAACATCTAGGCTACACGATTCCGAGCTTCTCGAAGATGGCCGAATATTCCTTTTAAACTTGGGAACGCGGGGCTTTTATAACGGCATTACACGTTTGCATCCACGCCACCCACGCCACTACCAAAAGCATATTTCTGTCCAAGACGGCACGCCCTATGGTATTTAGAAAACTTCAGACATCAGCGATGACGGTATTATTGTAGGAAGCTACACAATGGCGGAAGACGCGATATCGGCCAAATAGCCATAGCCACATTTAACAAACCAGGCGGCTTAGAGCGAAGGGGGAAACTTTTTCAGTGATATGAAAACAAACTCTGGCTAGCCATTAGGTAGTCCGCTAGCAGCCAACCCACTCCACCATTGGTGCTGGCAAGATCCGCGCGGAACACTGGAAATGTCGAACGTAGATCTAGAATGAGCAATTCACGAGATGATTGTAAACGCAGAGCGGTTTTAAGGCAACTCCAGAACATACAACATCTGATACCATGCTTGAGATGGCTTTTCGTTTGAAACGAGTACATAATAAAAGCAAACTTGCCTTTAAAAAAAAAAAAAAAAAATATCCTAATTTTTTAGCAAAAGAGCTGTAGTTCCAATTAGTTAGAAAGCAGCTAGTTGAAATAGCTATGTAACTTAAAACTTGAAATTAATCTAAAAAATTTCAAGTTTTAAGTTATTTATTCAATCTCTTAAAAATATAAAAGGCTATCAGGCTTTTATAATTTTTCACTCTTTAGACATACTAGGACCTGTAAAAGCGATCGCTTTGCTTTAAATTCTATTTCTATTAAAAACCCGGTTTGTATTAGCTAAATTTTTTTATTATTCTATATTTTTATTTTTTTTTTTTTTTTTTTTTGTTTTTTTTTTTTTTTACTTTTTTTTACTATTGTAGATTATAAGCTGCCAAGTGCGGTCGGCAAAAATAGAAAGGCCAGTGAAAAATTTCATAGACTCTGTTAAGCTAACAGGATATCTGGAAGTGGTGGAAAAAAAATTGGCCTATTCATTTCGACGGAGAATTCATCCCTTCGGTGCGGCAATGATGGCGGTGATGGTGGCGGAGGCGGCTAGCCATTATTTTCAAATGCCAAAGCCGCCGCTTATGATTCTTCTGACATCACGCTTCAACAATATCATACGGGCCTAGAGATGGAGCTACTGGCAAAGCCCAAAAAAAGCCCTATGGTAAAGGTGGCGATGATAAATTATAGAGCTCCCCCTAGGCTGTGTTATCAGCGATATACGTGGACAAAAGCAATCCACGAATTCACAAAAGATGACCAAGAGTTTGTTTTGATGCCCCGGAGCCAAGGCGGAAAGGGCAACGCGCATTCAAAATTCTAAAAACCGACACCGCGTATTGCGGAAAAAGCAAGGCTGGTAAGAGCAGTTTCCGTACTAATTGCAAATGAAGATTTGGCCGATGTCGGCTTGGTCGGAACTTGCCGAAACGCTGGGAAATCACTTGACTTAGTCTAAAATCACCAAAGCCGATGCCCAAATTGGGCATTACCCCTTCACAACGCTGGATAACCTAATTTGGGAATGTACGCGGTGAATATGAAAGCATGCGTTTAATTTTAGCCGATATTCCGGGCATTATCGCGGACTCTAGCAAAGGCAAAGGATGGGTTTAGATTTCTTCGCCATATTGAACCGAAGCAGCGTTTTGTTTTATGTTATAGACAGCAGCAGCCTCCTGCCTAAGCACTTTTCAACTGCTACAAAAAAGAGATGGCTGGGCCCCCCCCCCCTCCCCCACTTATTATAAAAAACTGGGGAAGAGCTTGGGAAAAACCTTTTTTTATTCTTTTGTCAAATTAGATGCTGGGAATCACAGGATTTATATTGTTAAATAATCCGGAAAAACTAGAAGAAAAAAAACCAAGCATTCGAAGCCGCTTTCTCCAGCCATATCGTCGCACAAAAGCAAACATTGGCCCCTTTTTTCGTAGTCATGAAGCTCCGGCTTTGAACAAAATCATGATATTTCTTTGCCAAGCCGCCACTTAAAAAACGCGAACCCCATTTCACATTGAAAAAGTGAATCAAAACGAGATAATGAAAATTCTATGC
The DNA here is from genome assembly GCA_023653785.1 of Ophioderma brevispina. Classification (NCBI taxonomy): domain Eukaryota; kingdom Metazoa; phylum Echinodermata; class Ophiuroidea; order Amphilepidida; family Ophiodermatidae; genus Ophioderma; species Ophioderma brevispina. The sequence continues at coordinate 63,235 of JAMKCH010085452.1, forward strand.
GAAATAAGCGATTTTTTTTCAATATCAAAGCAATTTTAGTTTTTTGCTTTAGACAAATCACTAGTTTAAGGTATAATTTTTTGAAAGCCCTAGCTATAATATAAGGTAGCACGGGGAAATTATAAAACACATCACAAAAGATGACTCAGCACGACCCACGGCCCAGTAGACACACACTTGAGACCGGGTTTTAGTAAACCAAGACACGAAGCATTCACAAAAACACCAGGATTATATACCGGCTACTGCCCAAGAAAAAACCCAAGAAGCCAAGTTGTGGCTATTGGAAATAGTGATAAAATTAAGGTAAAACCGAACGATAAAATTATTCATGACAAGTATGCTGGAACGGACGGCCATCAAAAACTGGGACGGCAAAGAGCATATTTTCCTCAAAACAAAGAACTGAAGATAATTTTCGCTCTTCAGCTAAACATACACTTAATATTTATTATTATTACTCTAAAATCTCTAAAAGAACATATCGGAGGAATTGCAATATTATGGCAAAAACCAAATTACTATTCTGACGAGAGGTAAAAGAAGATACTAATGGTGGGGGGGGTGAAACCGTAGCTAATACGGTATGTGTAACATTGGGCCCAAAAGGACGAATGTTCTCTTGGAAAAAATTTAGGATCACCACAATCACGAACGATGGCGTAACCATTGCTAAAGAAATAGATCTAACCAGATCCCTGTGAAACCTAGGGGCACAGCTTTTTGAAAGAAGACCTCTCACGCCAATGACTTAGCCTTGCGATGGTCACCACACAGCTAACCCTTTTAGCGAAATCTATGTTTAACGAGGGGTTTAAATCCATTGCCGCTGGAAATAATCCGATGATTATTAAAGAAGGCATAGAAGCACTGTTGAAAAAAAGTAGTAGCTGAATAAAGAAAATCGCAAAGCCGATCGCATTTTACGCTGAAAAGAAACAAATACCTCTATATCGGCGATAACGATGAAGCATATTTGTAATTATTGCTGATGCTATGGAAAAGGTTTGTGATGAAGGCGTTTTATCACTATGAAGAGCTAAAAGCCTAGATACGACATTAGAGGTTTTTGAGGTATGCAGTTTGATAGAGGGTATCTCTCGCCATCTTTCATAAAAAAACCCCCCCCGGATCAGAAGACAAATGATTTCCGAGTACGATAAACGCTTATATCCTGCTACAATGACAAGAAAATTTTCGAACATGAAGGATCTTTCTATCTACCGCTTTAGACAGTATTCGCAAGCTGGGAAGCCATTCATCATTATTTGCGACGAAATAAAGGTGAAGCTTGGCGACCTGGTGATTTAACCGCTTAACGCGGGACATTAAATGTCTGTGCTGTCAGGCACCGGGCTTCGGCGATGGCGCAAAGCGATGCTTGAATGATATTGCTGTCAATACCAAGGCCAGTTAATACTCTGAGGAGTTGGTCATGAAGCTTGAGAACGTAAGCATCGATGATTTTGGGGCTTGCTTAAAAGATTATTGTGGAAAAAGAGGAATTACTACATATAGAGGGATCTGGCTCAATATGATATAGAAGCGCTGCTGTAACGCAAATTCGCCAAGAAATAGATGAAAGCCTCTTATTACGACAAGAAAATGCAAGAACGTCTAGCCAAACTTTCCGGTGGCGTTGCATGTAGCGAATGTGGCGCGGCCACCGAACAGAGTTGAAAGAGCGAAAAGCGCGTTTTGAAGATGCCCTTTCTGCCACAGACAGCCAATTGACGAGGCATTGTTTCCAGTCGAGTCTCGCCTTGCTCGTTCGCAGATCAACTGCTCAAGTTTATCGAGAGTGGACGAATTCCCAACACCCCCTAACAATGAATGAACGAGTTTATGGGAATTTTCAAATTGTCGCTAAAAAACTCTTTAGAAGCTCCAACCGGCAAATAGCTTAGACATGCCGGAAAAGATGCCTCTGTCATCGCACAAAAAGCTATGGAAAGTAAAGGCAACATCGGCTACAATGCCGAACCGATTTCTGTGATATGTAGTTGAAGGGGTTATAGACCCTGCTAAAGAACGCGCTCAGCCTTGCAGAATGCGGGCTCTATAGCAGCGATGGCTTCTAACCATGAAGCTTTTGTCACCGAGATCCTTAAAAAGGTGATTTGATGCCAAACCATCCGCTATGCCTCCCGGGGGGCGGGCATGGGAGGAATGGGCGGAATGGGCGGCATGATGTAATAAACAATACGATCTTTTTCCGCTTTTTCTTTTCATTTAATTGAAAAATATTTTTTTTTTAATTTTTTAGTTTTTTAATTTTGTGATTTTTTTCCTTTGGCCTTTTTTATTTTCTATAGAAATGCTAAGCTGATTTCCTATAGAATTCCACACAACATTCTTTTTCAGGTAATTCTTCAGTTTTATTCATTTTTTATGGTTTACAAGGAAAAAACATTTTTGTTTAAACTATTCTTAGAAGAGCCGGCAGTTTATTCTAAAAAGGATAAATTTGGCTTTTTCTCGAAAAATAAAAAGAATTAGCTGTATTTTTTCATGTTTTCATGCTTTACATAATAAGCTGAAAAGCCGAAAATAACACTACTATAAGTAACAGCCAAATAGTCTAAATAACATATAGTAAATACAGAATATTGCAAAAAAACATACAAGTGTAAAGATTATCCTAAGCGCCTGCAATCATTCTTTATTTAGTATTAATATAAAAAAAATTTTAAACCTTATTTATCCTTATAAAGAAATGTATTATGGAAACGGCAACAACAACAAATATTAAACAAGGTCAAGTATATAGGCTTCCGCGCGGAGGATATTTGGTTGACACATAGGGGCACGTTACGTAGGCATCTCGCCAGGAAATTAAGAGAACATGGCTTTCCCCAAAGGAGTTCCGCAAATATTTTGTCTCCCCAGTAAATTTTTTAACAGGAATAAAGCTATTTCTGTTGCTGAGGTTGAATTCCCGCTGGATTTTAATTCTTTATAATGCAAGCGCAAAGGCTATTATGTTTGCCTGAACAAAAATAAATAAAAAAGATTTTTGAGGCGTTATGTCAGAGGCTTGTTGGGACCCGGAAAAACTAGATTTCCGGCCAGGATTATGTTGAAAGGAACTCAAGGGCGCATTGTTCCGGATATAAAAAAAGAACTAGCTTACTTTGTCGCCTTCAAAGCTGAAGATGTAGTAGAGTTCAAGACTTTGGACAAAGATAAAGACATCAACATAGGAGATTGCAGCATTTCGCTGAACTCTAATGAAGAATATGAAATTTTCGACAAGAAAACAAAGAAAAAGGTACTAGTACCAGCCGAGGTAAGCTATAAGACGTTATATACGCTATTGGAAAAATTCCCAAAGAACCATTTATGCCGACGGACTTGGGGGTCACATGTTTAGGGCCATCGCATGGCTTCGATCCCAAAGACAACACGTCCGGCTTTCTTATTTGGGTTAATGGAATGGGCATTATGGTGACCCGCCCGGTCATTCTACAGAGTGGCTTATGGCGTTTATAATGTCAACCCCAAACTCATTGATACCGTTATCCAACGCCTACGCTTGCCGATCACGATACTGGAACATGTCAAAAAATTGGAAGAAGATAATGGAAGTAAAATTGGAAAATTTATTCAACCAAAACGATTATGGATTCCTGGGTTTATAAGTACTCTACGCTAAGCGATATTCCCGAGGCCTCATTGCGATCTTATTCAACTACAAGGAAGTTAAAATTGGCAAGGCTATCAATATTAAGGCGCTGGTTTTAGTGGGAGGTTACATGTTGACTCTATTTCCACTATGGGATTCCGTTTCAGTTTCGCAATAAAACCTTTGTATATTCTTCAGATCACCTCAACCTCCCCGAGAAATTTGATGACTTTTAAAGAAGAAATTTATCAATAAGCATCGGCATGCGGAATTCAATTGACTTTCCTTCGGAATGTGATCTTATCTATCACGAATCGGCATGCCATGCCGCCCCTACACACTCCTGTAAGTTATTTAGATACACTTCCAGATAACGTTAAAAAGAAAATGGTTATCTATCCATGCAGCAAAGGATTTCCCCCAAAAACACCTTACTCAGCTTAGCCAAATTCGGAATTTCCAATACGGTTATTTTAGATATCGAAAAAGGCTTATTTGAAGATATGTATTCACTTTAGAAAACCATATCAAAAATAGAGATATTTAAAAATTTTGACTAGAAAACATTAAAACTTATCATTATACTGCAAGAAGACAAGCTTTAGAAGGAACCAAATGTTTAGAGAAGGTGCGAGGGCGTTTTTCTATTATTTTATGTCCGGCTTCGGCTCGCTGTATTCGCGATAGTAAAGGGTGTTGTTGTCAAACGCTATGGCCGCTACCAATACCTTGGAGAAGTATCGCTTTTATAACAGTAAAAGAACCGTAGATGTCTATGCGGAACCGATGTTGGAAGTACGTCTATAACCAAGAAAGCCTTTTTAAAACATGGTCGAAGGCACAGAAGCTTCAGATCGTTTTTGCGTGGTGGCGAAAAACCGTGATAATGCAAGCTGGGAAGCCCCCTTAAGTACACCACAGGATTTTTTCAAAAATCTAACAGCTGCCAAAAACTTGGATGGAAACCATTTGGAGCGCGTAGATGTCCGAAAGAATGTCAGAGTTTATAACGGACTCTACAACTGTAAAAGAAATCTATTATCCTTCTGGCCTGTTGAAGGCGTTCAAGATGCAAAAGCTGAGCAATGAGCGTATTCACTACAAAATAGGAGCCGCTTTTTTGTTTTTTGTTTTGTTTATGGAAATTACGAGATTCAGTCTGGTACACGCTCTACGCTTATATTTGTCGAGCCAAAAAAAACTCCCGCTACTTTTCCGGATTCGCAAGGCTTTTCTTTGATAATTTTTTTAAACGAAATCCTGGTGTCAATCTACTATTCTAGAAAGGTGTAACTAATTATTTAAACAATCTCTTCTGATTTTTATTAAAGCAATATCCCCCTCCAACGCAACTCTTTCCTAATGCTTGCCTCGGGCCGGTGGGGGATCATCATTCCTGTTCGTTCAAAGGTGCAAATAATCCGTGCAAGGTTCTCATCTTTTGGCGGCACCGGAACTTATCGGCCAATCTATAGCCCTGATCTTTGTAGGCTGGGCATAACTGCCTTATCCAACGCGCAATTTCCCCTCTCTCCATAAGACCGTTAATGTAACTAGGTGAAGCAGGAGGCAAGCTTAACTACCTAGCCATTCTCATTTGAATTGCTAACAGAGCTTCTCAGCGAATCGACATACTTATCAATCTAGCCGGGTGAAAAGCATTATTGGTTTTCCAATGACCAGAAAAACGCGCGAGATATTTCATCCGCGTTAGAACTAACGCAGAAAATCTCTGTGTTCGGAGAGGGAAAAAGCCGTCTAAAGCTGTGGATAAACGCCTCAGCCCACTAGGCTTTTATGATGAGGGCATCTAGAGCTGTTGTTGATGAAGATTCACAAGCCCGGCCATCCTTTCATGATTCGCCTCTTCAGCGCCACTGAGGAAAAACCAGTTCATAAAAAAGTTTTCAATCTAAAAATAAGGAATTTCGCAGAGTCACATACTGCGCCTTCCATTGTTTTTAGCCAGCTGTGGTGTTCTTAGCAAATGCTGCAGCCTATACACTCTCGGCTTAGGCGCTTACTTTAGCGATGGGCGCCGGGCTTCTCCTGGAACATATTCAGGACCTTCAGCGTGAAATATTTTCTTCATTCTTGAAAATACAGCGTATCTGGCATTATCAACGCTTGCAGAGCGGCACTACTCCTGTTGACAGCTCTTATATTCTTGCTTTTATTGGCTAAGCAGCTAGTCGGGGGCCGCAACTTTTGTAAAAGTTCCTGCTTTTTTTTTATACTCGTGCTGTAGCCGTCTTGCCGGCCTACTTATAGATGGCGTCTTTGTCCTCCCCCAAAAACTAAGCCAGCATAAATTCATCTATAAATACCCGATATAGAACAGCCTTACAGATTTACTCTAATTTCCGCTCTAAAAAAAACCTTATAGAAGATCCGGACTACTGACGAGTGTTTTTAGTAGTTTTTTTAATTACTAACATAATTTACAAAAATTATTGAAAACTGCCTAAATATTAAAACCCAAATACCGATTTATATTCCTTTATTCTTAGTAGAATATCCGCATAGGTTCCAGTAAGGAGAAGCCCAAGAACTTAAAAAACAAGTTGCCAATAAAGAAAAACAGAGAACGAAAAAATGAAAAAGCAAGAGAAAAAAGACGGTAATTGGATAACCTACTTAAAACAGGAGAAATTAGAAAAACGTTACGGTGAGGGCATTCTAGCAGCTGGGAAAAAAAAGAACCAACTAAATAAATTCTTTTTCCAGCGGATCTTTATTACTGGACGAAGGCTTTTAGGTATTGTGTTTCCTAAGGGAAGAGTAATAGAGATATATTGGACCGGAGTCACTGGTAACACTACTATTGCCCTTCAATGCCATTAGCGAAAATGCAGAACGTGGGGGCTTCTGTGTATTATAGATGCCGGCATGCCTTAGATGTAGTATGCCGCCGGCGATAGGGTGATATAGATTCACTTTACATATCGCAGCCGGAGAGTGGCGAGCAGGCTTTAGAAATTGCCGATGATGGAAACTTTTTACACAACAGTGCGAATCTTATCGTTATAGATAGCGTTGCCGCCTTAGTGCCAAAAGCGGAGATTCAGGGTGATATGGGCGATCCCCAGTTGGCCTGCGGTCGGCTGTGAGTCATGCTATGCTAAAGATAGACGGGGAGCTTAAGCGAAAAGTAATACCAGCATTTATTCATCAATCAGCTGCGCATGAAAAGTGGGGAGTTTCTACGGCCCGCCAATGACCACTATCAGCGGTATGGCACTTAAATTTTACTCCAGACATCCGTTTAGTAGGGACGTCCGCGCGTCGAGGTTCTTCGCAAAGGTGATAAAGACATAGGGAATAAAATTAAATTCCGCATTGTTAAAAACAAGGTAGCTCCGCCATTTAGGAAAGTAAGATCAACCGCTTATTTACGGCCCTGGGGATATCCAGAATTCACGAGTTATGAGTTAGCCTGTCCAATACGATATTATCAAGAAATCGGCTCCTGGTTTTCATATAGCAATAGAATACTGGCACAGGGTAGTGATAACGTGAAAGAGTTATTGGGAAACGAGCTACACTCTGGCTGAAATAGAAGCTAAAATAGCAAAAAAACTTAATCCACCAAAAAATCCTGATGCAGAACTCAATCAGGAAGCAACCGGCGAGGCAGCGGTCCTTCAGCAAAAAGCTGGCAAGGTGGTAGCCGCATCATCATCCTCACAAAGGTTAAAAAAGGACGCTAACCCGGGTTTCAAAAGATGAAATGATATAAGAAAGAAAACGATGATGATGGTGTACTGCTTAAAAAACTTGTTTTCTAATAGATAATTCCTTTTTAATATATCAGGAAGCATCTTTAGTTTAAAAAAACTTTATTTTATATAAATTATATTTATATAATGCTTTTTCTGCCATCTTTGTATCAAAAGAATGCGATATATCGCAGCTTTGGATACATAGTCCTAGCTATTTGCAGTGATTTAGCTTCTTTGCTTCCATCTTCTAGGGTTGAAATTTTGTGAGGAAGAATTTATTGTTTATTTTAGTGAAAGCATGCCTATCTGCGCCAGGTGAAATCTACAGAGCGAAGAACAATGCATTCTATACCGAGTTGCAAGCTTATAAAGGCATCTCCTTGGCTATCGGCCTGAAGCCCCTCCTGATAAATGAAGAATTCCGCACAGTGTGGCTAAAAGACTCATATTTCGGCTCTTGAAAGAGAAAAGAATGTTCTAAGCAGAGGGATGCCGCTAAAAGAACAAAATATAGCATAAGTCAAACTATACCCATGCATAAAAAACCCTTCTGTTTCAATAGTAAGTGAGGCTGCTTTTCATGAACATCTTTTCGTAGCCTGATAAAACTGATGCTGATTATTCACTATATCCGGGATACAGAAAACAGAATCGGAACAAAATAAGAATAAATCCTCCAACTTCCTTATTTCAAGAATTCAGGAGAAATCTATTCTTATTTCTATTTACATTCAGGTTTTTATTTTTCATAAAAAAGAATTCTATAGAAAATAAAGATTTTAAATAAGATTACCAACGACGGTTCCTTTAACTTGTTTTAATCTATTTTCCAAAGCAGTTAGTTGATTCAGATGCGGATTTTCTATCAGAGTAGAATACTGTGCAGCGCTATCGAAAATTCTGTTTAGTAACCCTCGTTATAATTTTCTGAGCAAAATTATCGTAGCTCCATTGGGGCTCACGCAACCGCGTCGCCTAACTCTTTCTAGTAGTAAAGAGGGGGCTAACCGCTAAACTCGGCATCCTCATATAAATCTGGGATAGTAGGAATTTTACTCATTGACAGCGTTCAGTTTTTGAATACGCCTGCCGGTGAGAAATTTAACCAAGGCAATAGCCCTTTTTTGTTTTAGGTATGTCGAGACGGCCATGTTCCTCCACCAAAGTAGCAGTACTTTTACCGTTGCTTGCTTCCTTCACCTCTAGGCAGGGGTACAACTGAATTTTTCGTTTTTTTAATTGGGCCTACTTGCCGCGTTTCCTCCTAACTGAAACATAGGACCATTTTTCGCATAAAGCGGGTTGCCGGTTTTTTGCCAATCACCTCTATATTCTTCTTCCATATAGCCCAGCACGCCTTCTGGTGACATATCGCCGACAAAGGTAGCTACGAAGTCAAGTGCTTTTGCAACTCTGGCGTTGTTAATACTTATCGTGCCATTGGCTTGACTATCCACACCGCCACCATGGCTACTCACCCATCCCAAGGCATTGCAGGTAATAAGCCTTCGTAAGTGGCTCCTTGAAAGACAAAGCCGTAAAATTCATCATTTTCCAGCCGCTCTCTCAGCTTCATGATATTTCTCGAGGCCGTTTGTAGTTCACGCCAAGAGTCCTTTTGGCGGGCTAATTTTGTGTATTTTCTAAAAGATCCGTTCTATAATACAAGCATAGGCGCATCGTCAATAGGCCGGCAGGCTCAGCATTTTTTCTCAACCATCTGCGAGGCAATAATGGCCGGAAAGTGTGTTTTTGCTTCTTCATTACTATTCCAGAGAGATCTATAAAATGCTGGGCATTTGCGTGGCCCAAATAACATCTAGTGTATAAACATCTATATTGCTGTTTTGGCACCCAGCCAAGCCTTATATTGGTTGAACTGATCCGGTTTAAGAAGCATGCAAGAACTATTTTTACTTTTATTATCCCCGTTTCTTTTTCAAACATGCCTAAGTAGTTTCTTTCCCCTAGCACCTGGACACTCTTCCTACGATCTCTGTTCCTCTGCGCCTATCACAATTCAGCTATAAATAACGTGCAGTGAAAGCTAAGCTTAGCCAATACAAATGCAGCAAAACAAACAAGTGAACTTATTTTCTTTAGCTTTTTCATGGAAATCCCCATATTTTTTTTTACGATTTATCACCCACTAAGCATAATCTAAGCAATTTTATAAAATGTTCAAAATACAACAATCAGTTAGAATGATACCACTATAATTCAATGAAAGCCAATTTCCTAAAAAAGCGAAAAAATCTCGAAAATCCTTTTTTTATTTAAAAAGTTATACATTGGATATGAGTCTATATTAGGGAAAAATTAATGATTAGCAAAAACATATAGTTCAGGCGAGAATATCCTCTAAGAATGTTTAGTTATGCACTAGGGCAAGTTTTCCCTCTCGTAGATGCAGCAGAGCAAAAAGTATTGGCCAGCGCAGAGGCGGGATACCGATATCAGGCCGAAGGCGCATGCTTTCAAGCTAGCGATTGCTGAATTCACTTGCGGCTTTTGAGGAAGCGCCCTAAGGTCGCTTTGCTAGAAGCGCATTCCAGCCCATCCAGCAAAGCCTATGCTCCCCTATCTTAGCGGGCGATCGAACGCCCTATCACATGCTTCTATGCGTGCTGATTTCAGTAAGCTTGGATATAAAGGACTTAGAGAAGCGCGTTGCCAGCGTTTTAGATGGCTTGCCTTGCCTTCGTGATAATTTAAGTTTTCTTCAAGAAAGCGGGGACACCAGGTTTAAAAAACTAATCTCCAACAGAACACGCAGCGCACAAGTGAGTTCTTGCTACAGAGCATAGCCACTATCTTAGGAATTCCTTAGACTGTCGAGCAGAGAGTTAATGACGCCGCTTTAGGACGGCGGCTAGGCCGGCTTATGCACAGAGCCCGATATTACTCATACCAACCGCCCTCCCTAGATATAATCAGCCGGGCCTAAAATAAAAAAATGATTGAGATGAGGCCAATATAGGTTAAATATATATATTCACTAGCTAGCGTAATAAACACTTAGTAATTACCCTTAAGTTCAAAGTAGCTTCTATTTCACCAAGGCACGTTGGCAAAGAATGATGCACCACCAGCAGCAAAACGGGCATGCAGCCAGCTTCCTTGCCGAAAGCTTGGAGCATTAAATCTGAGGCAAGCATATATAAGTGGAATACTTTGAAAATCACTATAGCAGCAAACAAAGCCGCCTAACTTCACTACAGATTGACTCTATCTACCGCTAAGCCTATTTTTGGTCCACCGGCTAATATATTTAGCCCTGAGCAGTAGGCGGCCTCTCTGGCCCTCCCATGCTCTCTTCAGGTTCTCGGTCATTTTCCCGGTTATCAGGACGTATTTGCTTTGAAACCTTCCAATAACAGCAGCGAGCCAACCAGCTTACGGTGGTATATAGAACCTAATGGGCCCGGCGATGTCTCCGGCAGATTACTCCAGCGATTTTCAAGCTATCATAAATACTTTGTCTTCACTTACACTCCTACATATATAAAGTTAGTCGAATGATGTTTTCTTCTCTTTTCTTAATTATCCACTTTCCGTTACTTTCCAAAAACAATTGTCATGATGTTGTTTTAACTCTACGGTTTTTGCATTCTCACTTGCTCAAAATAAAATCTATCTCTTTTCTTACAGGCGCAAGATAGACCACTTTCCAAGAACGTTTCGATCTATCTGAGGATCATTTTTTATGGTATTCACCCAGCAACAACTTTATTCAAATCTCTCCTTACGAAATTTTACATCTTTTCATTGCATATCCTTGTTTCTTGCAATTTTTTTTTTTTCTCATCTACCCTTTAACGATTTCCATTAACTTTTGTATAATTAATCACGTCAATTTTTTTATATAGTTGTTCTCATTTTGACTATACTTTTTTTTAACTTACCATATTGTTATTAAGTATGATATTTTCGCGTTGGTAATATTCTTTTTTAAAAATAATTACTCTGCTACTCGCCCACAAACTTGCTTCTTTTATTGTCAATAATTGATTGTTTCTAGCTTCATCATACCGTTAAAATAGGGCATCCCTTTTTAAATATTTATATGATATTACTTGATTCTTTTGATAAAGACATTTCCATTACTTTTCCCCTTTAAGTGAAAATTATTGCTGCATAAGCAGATTTATCCTTTTCTGTTCATTGATTACCGGCCTTTTATATTGAATTGACAATTCGCATTTTTGATTTTCAGCCTATACCGTGATACAGATATTGTATTTATCGTTTGCAACAAGAAAAATATTGTAAAAATCTTCCTTTAAATCTGCTTTGAATATGCAATACAATCAGAAAGCCCTTCAATTAGGAATTTCGTGCTTCTTTCCCTGTCCCTAAAAAGATGGCTATTTTAGTTTATCATGGACTTTTAGGTCCTAATATCGTAAGCATAGGCATGCTGGCTCCATGATATATCAATCATCCAAGATAAGGAGGCTTGAAAATTATACCCTTTATCTTTTTTTATTTTTCTTGTCAAACTGTCTGCGAATTTAGGATTTTTTTACAGCCAAAGAATCAAGTATTTGTTAATACTCCGCGCATTACTTTAGGCATTTTTGGTAGATTTGTACGCAATTTACAATTCATAGAATAACACGCCTTATAGTATCTTTTACTATACGCTCCCACCAAGAAAGTTATTGAAAAGAGGGTTTCCATTTGTACTATGCTTTTTAAATAATAGGGCTTCATAATTGGCTCTAGCAATGTTGCCAAGTTCTGAAATGGGTTGTTGCCCGACATGAACGAACTGTCACTAAGTAATAATTGTTCATGATGTTTTTTACTCTAGGTTTTGACATTCTCATGCTCAAAACAATCTATCTCTTTCTTATACAGGCGCAAGATACCACTTTCCAAGAAACGTTTCCGATCTATCTGAGTCATTTTTACTGGTATTCACCCGCACTTTATCAAATATCTTACTAACTTTTACTATCTTTTTCATTTGCATATTCTTGTTCTGCAATTTTTTTTTCTCTAACTTTATTTATAACCTTGGTGCTGGGAAAAATTTTTTATTAAATTTTAAAATTCATTCAAGCAATTCTCTTTCAAAAATTAACTTTTTATTATTTAAATAAACCTCTTAGTGGCAGCTGTAGTTTTCATAATTCATAACTCAAGTTTTTGAAAGAAGTCACTTTAGGCTATTTTTTTGCATTGGAATTAGAATTAAAAAGCAGAGATTATCTAAGCCAACGCAATGCATGCCAAGTTCATTTGCTTGAATTAATTTTGTTCCACTTCCTGAAAACGGGTCTAGTATAATATCACCTTTTGAAAAGATACTTCAGTCTGTGAATTATCGGTATGACCTCAATAAAGTATTCTCCAAGTGCGAATCAACTTTCCTTTATATGGGAAATCTATGAACTGCTTTGTAGTATCCTTTTCTTTTTAAATCATCAAATGATAATCCCAATTCAGGTCACGCCAAGTTTTTTCACGCCAAATAGTTTTAGCGATTCCATTAAAACTTTTGTAATAATTAATCAAAGGCAAATTTTTTATTATAGTTGTTTATTTGACTATACTTTTTACTTACCATATTGTATTAAGTATGATATATTCTCGTTGGTAATATTCTTCTTTTGAATAAATAATTACTCGCCCACAAACTTGCTTCTTATGTCAAAATGATCCATTTTCTTAGCTTCATACCGTTAAAAATCATGCAGTCCCTTTTTAAATACTTTTCATTCTTGATTATCCTGATCTCAAAAATAGATTGCTCGCCATTCACCTAAAATTATTCAGTTATTCAGCCCGATGAAAATTTTATTGATCGTTTCATAAGTCCGAAATCGAAAGTTTCTGCACTAAGGTAAAAAGCTTTATCTATTTCTTCTACACTAATAACTAAGGCGGAGCTAACACATAGTAATGTTTTACAGGCGCGCATAACAAGCCGTTTTCTATCGGAAAATCGGGCAGAGCGCGCCGTATCTCTCTTTGAAGGCCGGCGGGTTTGTTTATCACTCAAGCTCGAAAGCCATAGCAGCCCTTTGTAGCGAAAGCTCGCCAAGTATGTGGAGATCTTCTAAACTTTTTAGCCCGCTCAGTGAAAAATACGGATAGTGCTCAGCCTTTAAGTTTTCAAGCAATCGCTCTCCTGCATATAGCGAAGAAGGCTAGACCAGCCTGACAGCTACAGGATGCGCTGCTAGTAGTAGCCGTGCGAAAATAATTCCTTCGCTTTTTTCCAGTCCGTACACAATGACACTTCATCGGCTAACCCCAAACGGCCGGACAAGGGGAAGCTAGCCGAGCTATCCCCTTCGCATATCATATTCTGGCAAAATGTTTCCATTTCTCACAACCAACAAGTTCAGTTCTAAACAAAGCCACAATCACCCAACCTCATTCGCTCCCAGTAAAACATCTACTTCTTCGTTATCCGCTGAATCTCCGGCCAATAGCTGTCTGGGGGAATAATAACTCCGCCGGCTCCCTGAATAGGCTCGCCAATAAAGGCAGCCACATTTTCAGCTCCCAGCTCTAAAATTTTGTTTTCTAAAGCCGCCGCGGCGGCTAATCCGAAAGCCTCATCATTATAAGGCACTCCGGCATCAAAACTATAGGGTTATCTATATGATGAATATCCTTGAACTCGTAATTATTAAGTGTATGCATACTCTCCATACCGCCTAGGCCTGCCGCTAAAAGCGTTGAGCCGTGATAAGCATTTTTTCGGCTGATAACTATCCTTTCCTTGTTTGTTTTTAGGTTTCTCCTTATTCTGCCAATACGCACTGATCAGTTTAAAAACTGTGTCATTGGCATCTGATCCGCGAACAAACCATAGAAAAAATGGGGGCCTTATGTACGCAGGTGGGCAAATATCTTTCAAGAGCGCCGAAAGCTCAGCCGCTGGCGCTGTGGATGTTTTAAAGAAAGCATTATAATAAGGAAGTTCTTGTAACTGTTGACTAACCGCCTCTTGATAGGAGTGCAACTGTACCAGCACCAATTCACACACCAGAGACCAGACTAGAATCCAGGTATTTATTGCCATCATTATCCCAGATGTAAATACCCCTCTGCCTTTTTATAATTGTTTCTTTCTTCCGCCCATTTTCCGCGTAAGGTTTTCCAATCGCTCTTGGCGAGGGTAATGCTTCTATCCGCTCTTTAATTAAATTCGCCATCAAATTCCCTCTTTAAGACAATGTCTTTTTTCTTTTTTCTTTATTTTTTATTATTACTCGCTCAATTTATTTACTTGCTCGTTTATTTTGCTAATAAATAACCTTCATAGGCCAAGATATTCGCTGCGGCTAAGGCCGTTTATTTCAGCGACATCATAGGCTGGTGCTACCTCTACTAAGTCTGCGCCCAGCCAGTTAAGAGCGCCCAGTTTCCGCAAACAGGCTAGAACCTGCATGCTAGAGAGCCGCCGACAGCTGGCGTGCCGGTGCCGGCGCATAGCGGGCCCAGGCAGTCCGATATCAAAGCTTAAGTACTCTGGGGCACCATCGCCACTTGGCCGTTTCTAAACTCGCTGAGGGCCAATTCATTTTCGCTGAAAGACGCTACCAAGTACGATCTATCTGGCGGCTATGCCAAAATCCTCCGGGGTTCCCGTCCGAAGGCCGATCTGTATAGATCTCTTTGCATCTATATTCCATCTTCTATAGCATGATAGATAGCCAGTGCACTGATTCTACAATACGTCTGGGCTTACTTTTCAAATCGCTAATATCCGCCATTGTCGCTATGGGCATCAAATTGTACTAATGCTATTTTCTGCTTTTCTCCTCCGAGCGACACAGCCTCCTCGCTCCCTGCGTTTTCCAAGGAAGCGCTCTCTTGCCCCTGTTTAGCTTTTAAGATAGCTTGCAAAATAGGAATCAGCTGACAGAATGATCTCCACCTATACAAAGCGGTTTAGCCCGATCTCTAAAATACAGCAATAGCCCTACTAAAAAATTTCTGCAAAGCTAGGCTGATAGCCATAATCAAAAGGCAGATCACCAGCGTCAAATACTATAGTTTCACTTTTTCCCTCACTATTGTATAAATACTTTTTCAATAGGGTGGGGAGCATTCTGCAGCGAAAAATTCTTACTAGCATTCAATGGCCCTAGGACCAAGCGCGCCCAAAAAAAAACCCACCTCGCATGAATTCGTATCAAATGGGAAGCCTTTTTTTCATTAAAACAACTTAGATTCTCTTCTAGATCAGCCCTAGATTCTCTAAATCAACAAATGGCGCTCCATAAAACTGAGCATCACCATACATAATGTAGTTGGACAGTCTTTTTGATGCTCATAAAGCTATATCACTTCGTTTTTTTTAGCCTTTTCAGCCTTATCTTCGCGCTATCACGACTTTTTAATAAGCGTTATTATGTTTGTAAAAACCCAGCTTATTATTTCCCTAAGATAATAGATTTATCATCTGTGTATTTATCAAATGCTCAATTATTAATTCCCTGCGTAGCCGACTGTTTCAGGCCGCCGAAGGGTATAGTAGCATCGCCATCACCCCAGCAGTTATCCAACACTGCCAGATTGAATACTTCTAGCCATGGCCTTGGCTTTCATAATATCCCTGCTCCAAATGCAAGCACCTAAACCAAAAGGAGTATCATTAGCTAGCTTCAACATCTCTTCCTCGTTATCAGCGCGCAGCACGGCTAAGACGGCCCAAAGATCTCTTCTTGCGCGATAGTAGCTGTGGTTTTGACCTCATCGAAAATAGTGGGCGGAATGTAGAGGCCATCGGCGTACTCCCGCTGTACTGGAAAAAGCAGATCGCTTTGAAGCTCCAACCAAGGCCCCTGGCCTCTTTTTTCCCCAGCGCAATATATTTTTGAATTCTGTTATACTGTTGTATCCACAATAGCGCCCATATTTGCATCAGGATTCAATGGATGCTCGGGAAACCAATCAGCAGCCTCTCTCACTAGGGAATCCATCAAGCTCTCTTTGATGTCTTTATGCACAATCAACCTAGAGCCGGCTATACAGACTGCTCCTTGGTTATAGAAAATAGAGTTAGCAATACTCCTCACAGCTTTTCCAAATCGGCATCCGGAAAAACCAAGGTAAGGCGCTTTTCCGCCAGCTTCCAGCCATAACCCGTTTCATATTGCTCTCCCACGCCCGGCCGCAGCAGCTTCCATTCTTCTTGCCCGTAGCCGTAGAGCCTTGAAAAGCAAGACCGCTATATCCTATCCTGGTGATGGCAAGCGCAGCACCGGCTTTCTGGCCGAACCCGGGAGGACATTGAAAACACCCGTGGTGAAATCATTTCCCTCCCTTCCCTTCCCATCCCGAGCGCAGAATACATCCGTTAAACGGCGATTTCTCTGATGGCTTCAGTATTACACTATTCCCCACAGCCAAGGCGCGGAGCGATTTTCCAAGACACAGCATCATAAAGGATAATTCCAAGGCACTATCGCCCCAACCACCCCAGCCGCCTCACGAACAATCAGGCCGATAAAGTCTTGATGTGGGCCGGCTTATTTCATCACCGTAGAGTTTATCAATGCATTCCGCCATCCATTGAAAGTGATCTATGCACTTCTATAGCTTCCTCGCTCAGGCTATAGCTTATCGGTTTTCCCATGTCTATGGTTTCTAAAAGCGCCAGCTCTTCTTTATTTCTCTCTAGGGCATCAACAAAACGAAGCAGTTTTTTTCTTCCGAACTTTCGCCGGCATGTTCTTTCCAATACCCCTCATCAAAAGCCTTTTTAGCAGCCAGAGCAGCAATATCCACGTCCTTTGCCTGACAGGAGGCTATCTCTATTTGCTGGTTCTGGTTATAACGGAGTTTGCTTTCTTATAGCTCTGCCCATCTACTGTCGCGTCAAATTCATTATTCTAAAAGCGCAGTTTTCAAAGGGCCGAAATCTTAGCATCAGCCCGTTTCTGCCATGAAGCATGACTTTGTTGTTTCTTCGCTGTTTGGCTTTGTGTTGTCATAATTTCAAATAAACTGGCTTTTATCCCAGAGTAGTTTCAATTTCAGACCGGCTTCGTTTCAATTTCAGACCGGCTTCGTTTCAATTTCAGACCGGCTTCGTTTCAATTCTAGACCGGCTTCGTTTCAATTTCAGACCGGCTTCGTTTCAATTTCAGACCGGCTTCGTTTCAATTTCAGACCGGCTTCGTTTCAATTTCAGACCGGCTTCGTTTCAATTTCAGACCGGCTTCGTTTCAATTTCAGACCGGCTTCGTTTCAATTTCAGACCGGCTTCGTTTCAATTTCAGACCGGCTTCGTTTCAATTTCAGACCGGCTTCGTTTCAATTTCAGACCGGCTTCGTTTCAATTTCAGACCGGCTTCTGTTTCATATTCTAGACCGGCATTCGTTTCAATTCTAGACCGGCTTCGTTTCAATTTCAGACCGGCTTCGTTTCAAATTTATACCCGGCTTCGGTCTCAATTCTAGACGCGACTTATTTCAGTTCTAGATTGGCTCTAAATAAATAAGGTATATTTATTATTATTTTTTCAGTGAATTTAAATAATCGAATACCAATCAAAATCTTTTTCATCTAAGCTAGAGTTAACATTATACCATTCTAGATAAATCGCTGCTGGTAAAAAACAGCGCAGAAATCTGCTATCGTCCAAAATAATGCCTAAAAACTTTGATTAGGCTTACTTCCGTTCTTTAGCGATATAGCCATACTTGAATCATCCGCGCCCATAAATGCTTTGCATAGCTATTCCCAATGATAGCGCTCTGGGTGAATTTTTTTCCTCCGCAGGCCAATATATAACCCCCATAATACCGCCGCAGGCTGAACAGAAAATCGTGCATCGCTCCTGCTATCCTTGTCTAATCCGCATAGATTTATGAAAGTAGGATCTTTTAGATTCATAACCAGGTATCCTTATAGCCATCCCAGGTTCTATTATTACTTACTGCCCCAATTTTTCTATCGGCTGGGCGTCATATAGCTCTGGGTATAAAACCGCTTATAAGAATTTGGATTAGGCCCAGCAAATAGCCATAGCATCATTAGCCGTGTTTTGGCAGGCCTGCTATAGCATATTTTGCCTCTGTGGCTAAGGCGCTTAAAAGCCCCGACTCATCGTTTAAAGAAAGTTTTTCTGAAAGACTGGCTTCTCGCTTATCCTTGCTTTTGCCAGAAGTTAGCAGCCAGCATTACATTTTCACCACACTTTTGTAGAACGCAGGCTTATTTAATATGCAAGGCCGCTAGAACTACTTCATGGGGCTTAAGGCCATAAAATGCCCGCATCCGGAAAGATCTGGCTAGACTTTTCACCGAATGCTTAAAAAGAATAGCCTCAGCACAGGCGGCGAGGGCATCCTCTCTATATAATTAATGTTCAACTTCAAACTGCCCCGGGCCATACTCTGATGAAATTCCATCTACCTCAATGTCCTGAGTTCAACTCTGGGCCGCAGCGCCTCTGTAAGGCGTTAAGTCTTCTATCTCATCTATGGCATCGCATTAGCAGTTGCTTACCGCCGATGCTTCAATTGCTTACTAACTGATGATGAATCAACTCTAGGGCCTAATACTCTGCTACTATTCCCTCCTCTGTGTTTTCTCTAGCTTTTCCATCAGCCGACCGACCCCCGTTTAGATTTTTCTACAAAAATGGTAAAATTCCAACTCTAATCCGCCACTACCATCTCCACTTGAAATTCTTCTTTCAGCAAGGCTTCATTTTCTTTCTTTTCTTCAGCAGCTCTCTGCCCCCGTAGTTAAAGGGCTGATCATCCTTACGTAAATATTTAAAAAAACTTGGGCGTGCTTTACATGCAAAGGATCCTACTTTTTTGAAGAGCTTCAATTCCTTAGCCGCATAGGTCTTTTTTCATCAACTTAACAGAGGCTCTGCAGTCTAGGTAAGGCCCAAGCTATGTGGATACAAAGTCTTTGAAATACCCGCTACTAGAAAGTCGGGATCACTGGGATCTAAAGCATTCTACTAGATAGTTTTTAACCCACCGAGTTCTTACATGCAATATAGACTTCGGTAGCGTAAGATTTTTTTGTGAACGTTTCACAAGCTTTGAAGCGGGGGATTTCTTTCCCACGTAGTAACCCTAGCATATCTACTACGATAAACGAACGGATTTCACATTGGGATACGCTTTAGAAAAGTCCTTTATGTCTTCTTACTTATTATCTCGGCATTTTGCATTAATATTTGATACGGTATTAGTTTCTGTTTTCTCTTCATATCCAATCCCTTCATTCTGAAATAAAGCATGCTAAGGCTACTAAGGGTGCTTCAATATTTTTCCACCGAAAATTTCTCTTATGTCGGAATGCTTTTAAACCAAGCGAAACGCTCAGTGGGAAACCGGACAATGGCCTCAGCTATTAAAAGGCCTGCTAATATTCGCGAGCGCTAGGCCATGCCCTTAAAACCCTGCAGAAAATACAAACACCCTCGTTGAGAGTTGAACCGAAATGCGGGCTCTATTCTAGTACTATCCACTTTTCCCGCCCCAAGCATATTCAAATATCTCATCGGCTGAGAATTTCCGAAACCTCCGTAAAAAACACGAGTTCATTCGCTATACAAATAAACTTCAATCTCTGGGTCTCGATCCGTGTAACGAACCCTGCTCCATACCGGCAACATTAATCTTTTGAAACCGATAGAGTAATCTAAGACGAAATTCATATCGCAACCGCCGTCATTATTGCCGATCAGCTCCCGTGCCTCTCTTCTTCGCCCCTCCAGCGGCTTACTGGCCGCTATATAATACCCTACCGGCAAAATCATCTTAAAGCCAAATCCTTTTCAAAGTATTGTAGACATTTGCCGCTAAAAGCAACTTGTCCACACGTACTTTACTTTTCATGCCACAGAGTGAATCTCCCACTCCCTCTTTTTTCTGCCTAGAATTCTCCTGAACCAAATGCTTTGTGTTTTCAAATATTTTTTACGACGCCCATCTTCTTAGCCTGCACGGCCATGCCTAAACAGTACGTTAAAGGATGAGATGCCGCCCTCCACTATCGTATAAGCCGAATGTATATACGTCACTATGAAAACGCAGTCCGCGTCTGTTTTTTACTCCAAAAGCTCTAGGCGAATTCATAAATCCCTATGAGTATGGTAATAAACTCTATTAATCTTTGTCCTGCGTTTTTTCTGAGCGATAGTAATGGTCCATCTACTAAATCACAGTCTTATATATTTTTTTTTGATGTTTTTCACTGATAAGTGCTAGGCCCTCTGTAGTCAAGAGAAATATCTGCTTAGCATATCCCAGTTTCGTTAGCTTAGCTAACTTGGCTATGCCACACAACCGACATCTATTAGCCGCCCCCCGCCATTTTCTTCCCGAGGCGCCATATCCAATAGTCTCCGCCTCTAATCAAACAACCGGAAAGCCCCGTTTTTTTTTTTCCGCACTCTAGAGCTCGGAAAATGCCGGCGAATCCCCCCCCTATATGCAAACATCGCAATCTTCATCAGCACTAAAGCGGGCGATACCGTATAGCCTGTTCAGTTTTCACGCTGTCTTCGATATAACGTAATTCTTTTGCATTTATATAGCTTCATCAGAAAAGCAGACCGCCAAGGGCAAAACATTAGGTCCCTTGACCCTCTCAAGCGCGCTATCCCTGCGTTATATTCCTGCTTTGATAGGGCTCACACCAGAAGATATTCCAATTCCTAGTTTTGCTCATTCCAATCTTTTTCCCTATCAAAAGGACTGCCCAGCGATGAAGCCACATTTGTGGTAGCTATGAAGTCAGCATAGCTACCCGGCTACCTCTTGCCCGCGCGCCATAAAATTCATACTCCTGAATAATAGCCTTAGGTTGAAGGAAATCATTGGGCCATGGCTAATGCTTAGCGATGCCGTGAATTCGCTTAGCCACCTACGTTGATCTCATTTTTTAAGCATGAGCCTCGCATTGGGCGTGAGAAAATACTAGATATAGAACAATTCACAGGCCTGAATGCAGCATCTCTCAGTTGCGCATATTCAAGCTGGTTATCTTTCCTTATGATGCCCCTCCCCTCCTGTTTAAAAAATACGTTTTCAGCTAAAAGCTCCTTCATTTTCTGCCTAATTCCTATATAAAAATACAATTATACATATTATATTATATTATAACACTACACTGTTAAAGCAGATGCTTCCCGCTCCCAGGAGGTGACTACACTGCGGAACCATTTGAATTTCATCATCGCTTTTAACATTAGCAAACATTTTACAAAATTTTTGCCTCACTCTTTTTTTCAACAGCGTGCTTTTTGAAAAGATTTTAAAAGCCTGAATAAATGATAGGGCAAGTCGCTGTTCTGCCGATTAACATCTTTAGACCTCTTGGTACAGGCAATTTTATCTTGGATACCGCAAAATCCACAGCAAAACGAAATAGCAGAGGAAAGATAGGGGATTCACAATCGGCTCCCGGCAATCTATTCTCTACGCGACAAGCCTTCGCTCGGCTATCGGGACGCCTGGCAGTCCTACTGGTTCGGTTAATCGAAAACCATGAACATTGATAGGCTTATCTAATCCGGCATAATCCGCCTGTACGAGTTAACATCGGATAAGAGAAATTAACGATGCCTCCGGCAGTTAATTTCTGCCGTCCGCCGATAAATTGAAAGAAGCTTCATAGTGTTATTTTAATTCATTAACTAACAAATATTTCTACCTTATTAATCTATCACCGACTGATGTAAATTCATAGACTGATCCGGTTGGTCCCATGCGGTTTCGTCGCCCATAAATGTGAGATACATTTGATGGTGAAAATGGCCGCTTGCCTAGCTGTCGTTTAAAGAGAAAGATATGATCGGCTAAATCTAGGGCATCACCATGTTGAAAATTGATTTCAAACGCGCACTGCCCCTTCATGTAAGAACGTCTCCCACACTTAAATTTGATTCGCTCGAGTATATAACAGCGTATCGTGGTAAAGTGAACGTACTCATTCAAAGCCTCTATTCCGTAGCCCTGCGAGCCACTTCATAGCGTCCAGAGGGCCTTTCGTCGCCGTTCACTGGATAATCCCGGATCAGGTTTTTTTCGCACTAGAAAATTCTATTCTCTGGAGGCCACCACCCGGCAATAGACCCCTATCCTTTTTATTTTCTGAATAACATTTTTTAGAATTTGCCTGGACGAATAATCCACCTTGTTCCGTTCAAAGGTCTCAAGGTCAAGATACTTTTGCGCCGGTCTTCGTCCTCTTTCACCAAGGCGAGAGTCTTTAAAGTTATTCCAGCATCGGGAATCATGCGCAATCACGCGTCAGATTCTAAATCTACCTCTACAGTCCGGGTAATGCCCCGTCCACTCTGTGTTAAGGTTATCATATAGGGCATAAAAAGCGATTCCGCTTGCAGGCCATTAAAAATTTCTCTGTTGGGATAACTTTTCCTCGAGCATGCAGAGAGATCTGGAGTATCATTCTTCTACAAATCTTCACATTGTTTTTTTGCTAGCCCTTCTTTCATGGTATTCCAAGCAATTTTCTTCACTCTGCAACTCTTATCTGCTTATTCCTCCTATAACCTTATACACTATCTAACCGCATAACTATAATTTCTTTCTCTTTTCTTTTAATATGATAACGCTCAGTCAAAAACATTAAACGTTTCCACAAGCTAATAAAATCTTATCTTGATCATTCTGAGGTACAGAGATCTAGGAAAAAATAATTTAGCATTAGAATTTTAACCTGATTTCATCATCAATTCCCACATGATATATGACTATCAACAAAACCTTAGTTTCTTCTTTGCGTCTTTTGGAAATTCTAAGCGTACTCTTGATAAATCACCAAAATAAAAACCTGCCGAACCGTCATCCGGAAAAAAACTTCCTTCGTTTTCCGGTAAAATATCGCTCGAATTACAATGACGATATTCTCTGGCTGGGCGAATGCCTAGACTGTACTGAGGTATCTTTTATTCAACTCTTTATAAGGCTGTATGGCATCGCTCAGTAACTTCCCAAGGCCCCTCGCCTCCTATTATGCATAAGTTCTTTTTTCCGAGGCCGTTACTTACTCTCGCCGCTACTACTCTACTCCTATTCTGTGGAACGAACATCAAATACGTTAATAGTTCCTATGAAATCCGCGTGTAGGATGAGCTTGCTCTGAGTAAACTTTTCCTGAGCTGTGCCTAACCTGCTCTATTTTCCCCCTCGGCATAACGGCTATTCTATCTGCAATAGAACGCCTCGTCTTTATCTGGGTTACCATGATCAAAGTAATTTTAACGCGTTTCTTTTCTGCAGGTTGATTAGCTCATCACCATAAACCGTTTGCGTATCTTGGCATCTAGGGCAGAAAGCGGTTCATCTAGTCAAAGCACCTTCCGGCTCCATCACCAAGGCTCTCGCAAGCGCTACCCCGCTGTTTTCGACCACCAGAGAGACTCTTCGCGCGAGCTTCTCTCTTCTCCCCGAATATTTTGTCAATTTCAGTACTCTTTCACAACATCGCCTCTCTTCTATTTCTTTCTTTCTTGACCCCAGCTATTTTTCAGGCATAGGAACATTTTTGAAAACATTCATGTTCTCGAAAACAGCTAGGACTGGAGACCATATTGCTAGGCCTATCCTGTGGCTGTTTTATTGTTTTACGGCTCATCCTGCAGAGATATCTCCTTCTGTAGGGAATCAAGCCGGCTATAATCGCAGTACTGTCGTTTTCCCGCGGCAGCTAGGCCCTAAAAGAACAAAGAACTCGTTTCTCTACTACCTCTAAATTAATTCCCTCTAAAGGCCGTAAGCTTCCAAATTTTTTGCTATGTTTTTTTATTTTAATAAACCAAAATGCTCTACGAGTTTGTTCTATATTTTATTATTTTCCCGATTCATCTTCGTTATCATATCTGCATAACAATGGCAATTCTCAGACTGTTGCTCCCCGCCCTCCCATGCAAGGCGTAATATGATCTGCTTCCATTTCCTGTTCCTCCTTTCAAACAAAACCTTCTTAACAACTACATTTTCCGCCTTGTCTTTCATAGTCTTTCTCTTTTTTGCTTGTCGCACAAGCACGTAATTCAAGTATTTTTCTTTCGGCCTGTTAAAACATAGGTGTAAATTCCTTTTTTATTAGTACACCTCATCTTTCATTAATTTAGAATTTGGTTCTCCATTTTTTAGATCGATTTATTATCTTAAATTTATAAAAGCTCGGCCCCATTCAATTCCTTTCATTTCTTTTCCGATACTTTGTAAATATAACTTCACCCCTATCTATACAGCTTGCAAGTATAGCTTTAATTCATTCGCATCCGCTCGTTTTGATTTTTGCGCCATATACTCTCGAATAGAATTATCTCTTCACTGATTATTGATTTTTTCCATTTATAAGCAGTTTTCTAAGTCCTCTTGTCACTAGCGCTTCCGCCTTCCCATTTTAATTACATACTTAGTTCCTATTCCTTGAGCAGTAAACCACGTCTACTAAATACTTTTTATCCTCGGTAAGCCAAGTTTCCATGATCAACCCGCATTTCTTAATTCTGATCAGTAATTTTTCTCCCCGCTGTATTTATGACTTTAAACCAGTCCAACTTTCCTTAGTGGTCACCAACTGCATAGATAAACCATCATTTGTAGTCTAAAATTTGTTTTTGCTCATATCTTCCAGATTATCGAAGCAACTGCCTTAAAAAAAAATCATATTTTACATATTTGAGACAAATTGATTAGTTCTCTGCTGTCCATCATAATTTCGTAATTAACCGTCTTCCCGACCGCCCAGTACATCACATTCAGCGAAATTTTTTTTGTAACGTATCAATGACCCCGCATCTCTTTGTTTCATCTTTATAAAATAAACTCCTTCTCTTTGATAACGGGGACGATATCCAGCTTTGCCTTGTATCCACAACGCGCAGATTTCATTTGCTATCTTAATACCTTGCCGGTTAATTCTTAATCTTATTCTTCAATTCTATTTTCAGTTTTTCGGCTCCTTTTTAAACGTGTGTTTTATTTTAATCATTGCCAAATTTAATTCTATCATAAATTTCAACTGCCGGGCGTCTTCTGCCAAGTTCTTGATTGAGAAATCGGCTTCAATTCAATTCCCGCTTTTATTAGTGCTGAATAAAAACTATTTTCATAGTTTTTGTTTTTTGATTATTATACGAGCATACTTCTCACGTCCATTAATCAAAAACCTTTTACCGTAATTAGGTGTCAAGCAATGTATTATCCAAGTAATGAGTTAAAAATGTGCAGGATTCTATGATCTAAAAAGTTATAGGCACACAATCTTACCCATAATCCATGGTATGTCTTTGACTTTATTGTTACGTTATCGCATTGTAGTTGTCTTATTTTAGAATGTTTCAGGGTATATTTTTGTAGAGATCTAGGGTCTCGTGCGTGTTCCATGCTCCAGTTCGAAACCAGTAGCCGGAGCTTTGATTACAACACAATTTATAATTTTATAACTAACTACCTTCTTTCCCCTCTTAAGTAATTTAGCTACAAAAATCTATGGGCCTCAAATAGCATAATCGTTATTCATAGGGGTTTAGCCCAACCCCTATTTTATCTATGTTATCAGCTTAAATATTCCTTATAAGTTATGGCATTCAACATTTCCGTATTTATCAAAAACTTCTTATCGTATTCAATAAGCTGCTACTTACTCACGAAATAAAGACAAATGGCGGATTCGTAACCACTATGGCGCTTGTTCGCAAACTCTAGACACTCATCACTGCGGAAATCTCCATCGCCTTTTAAGTTTTTTATTCCAATTCTCAGATCCGTGAACTCTGTTATTATTTTTATCTCCGCAGTATTCCAAGCAAATCGCCGGTTCAGAGTTATTTTGTGAACATATCATATCATGTTTTTTTAAACAAGTCGGGATCGTTTTTTAAGATGTAAATCTTCAAATTTATACGAAAAATAATGAAAGAATTACTAACTCTTGGATCATCCACAATTACAATAAACTTTTTATTTTTAAAAAGCCTCTTTGTAATGCTTTAATTTCCTTCTCTATGTCAGTAAGCTGAGTATAGAATTCATGCCTTTTTCGCTTTTTGCCTTATTCAATTGGGTGGTTTTAACCGATTTCATTGTATTCATTTAGCTTGTCATTAATTTATATTATATGCTTGTTAATTTCGCTGATGTAGGAGCGCAAAAGATACCAGTAAAAAGTAAAGGAGATCGAGAAGAATACTGGAGAAGCATTCACCTCTGGAGTCACAGAAAGCGAACCATAGAGTATACCTTCACCGGAAATGTCACGTATGCGGCGTGGATGTAAAGAGAAAGTAATAACAAAGTCATCTCTAGATAAGGTGCAAGGCCAGTATAGCAGCGAAATAAAGGACCGGTTTAAAAAAAGGAATAACTAATCCCATAATATCTTTATTTTACTAGCCTGAAGATCCATAGCCGCTTCCTCCTGCTCGTAGTTGAAATTCTGCAACCCTAGCCCGTAAGATCCACCGCACAAAGGAAAGGTACAGGTGATATGCGCAATAGTAATAGCCGGTTAAATAAATGGCCAGATCAAACTGTCGGCCAAGAATACGATTTAAGAAAATAAGCAATCGCCACGCCCATTCGCTATCTCTGGTTACGAAAAAAACAAACCAAATTTTTTTTTAGGCCAATGGGGCTGAGGCGCCCTCGTAGAAGGGCTTGAAATTAAATTGTATATCGCCAAGGTTATAGCAGTAAGAAAACCCAGAACTAACTAACTAAAAAATAGTACAGATCAAGCAATAATAAGCGGAGTTGCGATAGCCTCATTCAACGCTTCATTTTTAATAGCCTTTTCTAATATTTCCAAGTAAAGCCACGCCAAACTATATTTCGCTTGCTTCATTTTAAAACCTAACAAACGAACAGCGTTATCAGCGGAAGCGTAGGAAAAAAACAATGGTTCAGCCAGAAAAAAAAACCGCACCCACAAAAGTCGATGATAATTGATGATTAGTCGCCATTTATGCCCTCCGTAATGAGCGAAACGCTACCAAGAAAAAACAATATAACATCAGCAGAAAGGAAAGCGACGCGCCAAAGGGCCAGTTATTAGCACTTTTAAAATTGCCGCTCTATAAACGTTCGCTATCATTTGGGACTCATTTCCCCCTAAAAGATCCGGAGTTAGGTAAACAAAGATCCTAAAGCGGAATAAGGTTATCAATAGCCAAGCGTAATAACCCTCGGATATTCTAGGCATACTATTTTAACAAGGTTCTAATTCTACCAGCCCCTAGATTCAAAAACTAGCCTCTATTAAAGATCTATCATTTTTTTATAAAGCTCCAAAAAGCGGTTGATGGGATTCAATAAACGGCAAATGCACGTATACCTAAGCCAATATAACAGCTGTTATGTTTATAGAATAGGAAGGAAAGAGGCACAAATTCTAGATTCGAAAAACCCCGAACGATGCATTCAGATTCCAAACATATTCCAATGCTTTATTGATAATACAGTTTGTTCTGCTAAGAACGGCTATCATTAGCGTAGGGTGCTAATAGGATATTGTCCAAAACGCAGAATAACTAAGATAAGCAGTATTTTTAATAGTGTTTGAGGCTTGAAAGTTATGTAAAGGCCGCTATTAAACCAAAGAAAAGCAGAAAAAAGCGTAGTAGCGTAAGCCCAACCAAAAGCGTGACTTTACAATAATACCCAGATAAAGGTTTCTAAACTCTCTAAATAAATTACTGAAAGTCCAAGTTAAGTTTAAAATCAATAATGTTATGTATTTTGAAAAAACTATATATCCAGACAAAGAAAGTGGGAAAGGAAATAAGAAAAAAAGCAGCCAAAACCCGGGAATGAACAAAAATAGTTTTGTTGAGGACTCTGATAATTTAGACTTGTATAATGTACTCCTTCTTTACGGAAAAGAGAGGATATGCTCTCTGTAAAAAGTTATCGCGGACAGGAAAAAGAAAAAGAACGCTTAAAGAAAAAATACTCAAAAATACGCTTATAGAGTATCCCACAAGCATTAAACGCCAACTAGACTAACAAGGTTAATGGCTTTTCGCGTTAAGGCTCTTTACTCCCATCAAAAAACTTTTCTTCTATTTTTAAAAAAATAGAAAAAAAGCAACTAGCTAAAACCCTGGTCCAAGATGCTCGATTTTTCGGGCATTGAGCGCTCCAAGAGACTTCGGAAAGAGATAGTTCGATAAGGTAGCCTTTGCCGGAAAACCCGATTTATCGTTTTTATACTCGTAGCTTCGTTTTTTTCATACGCAGCCAGTCGGTGTTCGTAGCCAATATACTCGGCAATATCTTGCCGACCTCGGCATCCAAGAGATAGTTATTAAAAACATGGGCATTTTCAGGATGCTTGCTGCCTTTGGTATGCGCTAGATTATCACACCACTTATAGCTTCCATCGGAAAGGTATCGCAATACCTTATATCCGGGTCCTCTTCGCTTACCTGCGAAATGTCGCCGCTCCCCTTATAATAAATCCACTTCACCCGAAAGAAGTAAGTCTGCAATTGTCTTCAGCAATAACTTTCAAATTGCGGGTTTTTGTTAATGAGCAAGGCCTGGCTTCGCGGATAGCTTTATCGTGGATTCAGTGGATCGTATAGCCAAGATATTCACCCGGTTAGTCGAACATGGGAGAGCCCTCGCGAACAAGAATTTTCCCGGAAAACTTATCAGAATCCAACAGGTATTTCATCGTATTAATCTTAGTGCCACTGACTTTAGATTTTCGATAACCAATACCCATAGTTCCCCACATATAGGGTACGGTAGAGCGGTCTTTGGATCAAAACGCAAAACTACCATTTCTTATCCAAGTTTTTCATTGTGGAAGGATAGAAATGATTTCAGAGGTACTAAAAGCTCAGCTTCAACAAACCTTGACACAAGTCATGCGTTGGCACTATGAAACATCGTAAACAGGGACTTGCCGCCGCGAAGTTTTGCAAAGAGCTCAGAGTTAGAGAGAGTTATCGGCGAATAAATCCATTTGCCTCTATGCCCGTAGTTTTTTGAAACTCTTCTAAAGTTGTCTCACCTCTGTGGAAGTATCCCAATTATTAATATATTATTTTACTCTTTTTTCATCGGCGGCCTGTAAGACCTCCTTGAACAAAGTTACTACCTATTGCTCTCCAACGCAGAAGCAGCATTCCTTTAACAAAATGATCAGTCTCGAAATTTATAGTCACGCTTTCACCTCCATTTAGATTTAAAAAGATTGACTAATTTTTCATCTCATATATGTTATGTATTTACATATATTTTACAATAAACGCAAAAAAAATCTACAAAACACAGACCAATATAGATAGTACAAAAAAAAAACTGTTTTTTAAAAAAAAATTTCAAAAGAATTTTTCTATTCTTATCTGATGCTTTACTAGAAAACCCGAAAGTATCTCGTCTTCTATGCAGATATACTAATACTCAGCGACGGAAAAGTCAGCAGTAATTTTCCAGTACTTTTCAGCATTTTATCAATACATTCAAAGAATTGTTGCTAGCTCAATTGAAGATTTCTGTCCAAAATCCCCGCTTGCTTCAGTATCTCCTTTATATGAAATGCCTTCGATAATTAAAGGAACGCTGGTTCCCATGTCCAAACATAGCACTAAAGCGCTCCTTCCATCTCAACAGATACCCTCTAAATCCTGGAAAATGGTTTTATATTCAGTTTCCTTTCTCCGTTTACAAAGAGATCAGCGAACTTTGAGAATTCTTCCGCTATGCACTTTATAGCGCCTTTCATTTCTAAGCAATCCCCGGCAATACCCAAAAGTCGCTTTGATTGATTCAAAGAACATATACTTGTATTATGGAAAGAGTTCCTTGGAAAAACCCAAGTCAGAGGCATCCATATCATATTGAATACAGTCTTTTGCTATTAACATATCGCCTATTTCAATTGGGGTTTAAGGCCGCAGCTACACCAGTAAAATAACAGCATGTCGGCCGATAGCTATCTATAAACATTTGCGTTGTCATAGGTAAGAAAGAAACCTGCCTAAGCCAGAGAGTGCGAAAACATTTTTTGCATCGACTTCGCTTCATAAAAAAAGAAAGCGGGCTCTCCCGCTTTTCATAGAAAAATGCTTCTTGAAAATTGCATCTCTTTCTTAAAAGCAGAAAGAAGACATTAGCTACCAGTCTCGCTTCTAGTTCTTCATCTGCCTTTAATTCCTTAACTTTAATTTTTAGCTTTTACGCTAGCAAAAGTATAGGCTCTTCTTTCTCTAAAGCGGCTTAGTCAAAACTGAAGTAACATTTTTTTCGGCCAGTCCCATTGCAGCGATTTTTAAGGAGAAGGCCAAGCTCCTAATAAACAGGCTCGCCCAGACCGGCCATTCCTTATCAATGATAGAAAACCAATTCACATATCTCTATTTCTACTACCCTTCGCTCACTTGTCGGGAAACAGCCTTTCACCTAATTTAAATTTTTTCTGTCAATTTTAAACACAGCCATGCGCTCTTCAGCAGGTTTCAAGCTTTAAAGATACGAACTAATTTTTTCAATAGATGAAAGAACATCTTTCTTGATGCCATCAATACCCCTGCCTACTTGGAACGGATACGATATTTTTGTTAACAATTTAGTTAGCTTTAAACTAGGTATAACCGTCATCGTTGATTTTCATGAGCAGTTGGGGCATTCAGTTCATCTATTTGCTCCGCGCTATAATGTCCAGCTTTGGAAAAATATCTAAAAGTAAAAACCAATGCGAGGAGCGGGCGGGCTTACTAATTGAAATTTTCTGCTGGGCTATTTTTCAGCTGCCAAGGTCGCCCAGGCAATATGATTTCTGATCATAGCTCTAATTTCTTAGCTCCATAGTAGCGGAGGGACGACACCACGAACCAATTTTCAAAGAACGAAAAATGAGCGCCCCTAAGGAAGATTCAGTTTGAAAAATCCACTGCCCACGCCATGTTTTTGTTTTCAAATACTCCGCATTCACAGTGAAGTTGTGTCTGCAGCCACTTGGGAATCTTTTCATAAAATATGGCCGAGCAATCAAACTGGATGCCCAACCATTTATGCGGATTAAAGACAAAAGCTATCGGAATCTTCATGCCATCTATAAGATTCGATACTCTGGGCAGATAAGCGCCGAGCCCGCAGGGCAGCATATATATGCGACTAGAGCCGTGCTTTTTAGCACAGGCAATATCGCTTTTAAAGTCACTCGTGAATGCCGACGCCCGTTCCCCCAGTATACCAACATAAGCTGCTGGAAGAATCCTTTTTTTTTATCGGTGCTTGCTATGGCCTGCTCTAAGCCGACAGTTGTTATCCATTCATTATAACAATGGGAAGAGAAACCAGGTTCGCTTCACCAATGCCAGCGGCCTAACAGGCTTCTGACCGATGAATGCGAGGCGGTGATGTAAAAATCGCACTTGTTTTGCCCGCTAAGCCCATGTTTATTACCGCAAAAGCCAAAGCTTTTTCCGTGCAGCCACCACAGCTGTTGAAGTAGTAGCGAAGCTGAACTCTAAACGCAGCCACCGCAAGAGCTGGGGAGAGACCGATTGAGCTTCGCCAGCCAAGCTATCATGCGAATTTCCATCTCGGTTCCAACAGGCGAGTCTGCCAGAGCATACACTGCGGCATGCTAGCGGTAGCTGCTCGGCAAACAAAGATGGAAAACACTGGCATTAGCTGGAAATAGGCATTACAAGCGTGGATGCTGCCAAGGCGTAATCCCAGCTGGAAACTATCTTTTTGAAATCTTCAAAAATAAGCTGCCATGCTGTCGGCCTCCTCAGGGGCAGCTCTCCGGCAAAGCCTTTAAGTATCATGGAGTTTCGCTGCGAGCGCACGGCCCAGGTTCTTAATTCTCTAAATACGCAAGCGACCAATCTGTAAGCTTTACGCGAAATTCTTTATAGATTATAGTTTCCTTTCTATTTCTCATTCTATTCATTATTTTTCTGCGCTAGTTTAAATCTGCAGATAGTTTCTGTAATTAAGCATATAATATCAATAAAAAACTGCCGTTTAAACCCCATTTATGCTACAATGGAAGATATGATGCAAGAAAAAGTGTTTCCGGGAAAGGAAGTATTTCTTGATGACAAAAAACAAATGTATTCAGGAAAACAGTTGAAGATCACCCGTAGAGCTAAACCCAGATAAGAAATATATGCTAAAGAGTTGGCAACCGGTTCATGGAGAATTTTATTCCTATGAATGTCCAACTTAAATTAAATAGATCTAACTTACTAACAATTATAAAGAACTCGCTAATCGATTAGTGTGTGTGAAGATTTTCGGATCGCTTCCGTAACCATGGAAAACATTTGTAAAAATTTTTGGTAATAACACCAACAATTTTTTCAATACAGTTGGAAAAACCCGATGCTGTGATGAGGCAACTGAAAGTGAAAGACTTGATGATACAAAGATTAGCCACCATACAGTTCAGCCATCATACAGACAGACAGACAACTCGGACAACAAGCAAAAAGAAGAAGACTTTATCTAAACTTCATGCTTTTTAAGAGAAGGACAAGGGCTATATTCTCAAAGAATCGATGAAAAAAAGGCAAGCAACTCAGGCAAAAGGGGAGTATAACTGGGCTTTAATCCAGATATTGTTCTTTAACATTTCTTGGAGGGAGAAATGAAGTAAGGAAATAAAAGAGACGCATAACTATGGAAGTAAGCGAATAGAACTACTCATCATTTGAAATCCAATTGAGTCATTAGTGCTCACGAATGGTCCGTGAGGGCTTTTTTTCAAGCTGCCGCACTCGTCTTGCAATATGCTCTTTGGTTGCGGGCAGCTAGCTTGACGATAACACAAAGAAGAGCTCATGAATTTGATGCGGTCTGCAACGCATTGCTTAATAAAATTATACCGTGAGGATCCCCCGTCATTCAAGTATATACCTTCTCGCAAGAAAAGCCAAGTGTAGATTGGGATACCATGATAGAATAGCTGAAGAAAATTCAATTTTTTAAAAGATACATCGAACTTTTCTCAGCTTCTCCAAACAAATAAGATGGGGGGAAAAAAATGAAAGAGACTATGGAATTCACCATAAACAGTAATCAAAATGAATTTCTCACTCTAATATAATTACTTCAAAAATAAAGGGTGAATAGTAATGCACAGCAACCAAAAATACTCTTTGTATCCATGGGCACATCTGTCCTATCTCCTTTAGCCTCTTGCCTACATGCAAAGCTAGAGATCGAGACAGCATCTTCAACACGCTATTACATAGACTCAGCGGGCATGGGTGCTTGGCACTCCGGTGAAAACGCAGAACAGTAATAAGCGTCAACTGCCAGGGCCAATTACCTTCAGATAAACACAAAGCCCAGGAATTTGAAAAAGTCTTTTTGGTGATAATTTTGAGTATATTTTTTGCGATGGATGGAAAATTAATCGCGACTTCTATTCATCTAAATCGACAAAATGCAAAGCCAAGGTTTTTGCTTTTCGCACAATGACTCAGATACAACATCCGATGAGGTCCCGACCCTATTACGGAGGCGATCAGGCTTCCGAAACAGTCCCTATCCTATGGTGAGCGACATGCCATTATTAGTGAAGGCTTTGAAAGGGCGACTTTAAAAAAGAAAAGGGCAACCTACGAATGCATTTGCAAAATAAAGATTCCGACTAAATGCCCCAATCCCCCCACAGAATTCCGATATTCTAGGCTAGAAATTAGAAAACCTAAACCTGACAGGTCTATCGCTTCTGCGTATATCCTTGTTTCTTCATTTGTTTCAATTGAGCTTCTGCTCGCTGCTCTGAAATCGTGACTTTTATATCGATAATACGAATTTCCATTTAGATGATTCCATTTCATGCGGAATGTCAAATAGCGGCAACATTCCGCTCTTCTAAACACCGGCTTTTCTTGAATATCAAGTATTCTAGCTGATATTACTGGTCTTTTAATGGCTACTGAATTTTCGGAAAAAATAGAATTAGAAACCCCCCAAAACTCCCTCTTTATATTCAAATAGCTCCGCAGAATTCTAATATCCTGATTAATACAGATCAGCGGTTTTTCATTGATGCTCTGGTATTCATAAACAATACTCGCCTTGATCGCCTATTCGCACAGCTGAGGCCTATCCATTGGCGTAGTACATGGTCTCAATCATCAGTCTCTACCAACTCACACAATGTCACATACAATTTTCTAACGGCTAAACTGGGCTTTCTCCAGCAAGGATTCCCTACTGTAATAATATCTCTAATCATAAAATTATAAATATCATCTATTATCGGTTGTCTGCATTAAAGAAATATAAATATTATCGCGTTATCTTACCAAACTAAAACTAGCGAGAAGGCTAGTCGTTAAAAAACTGGCAAGGAAATAACCACTAAAAATTGATATTAAACGTTAATATTAAGAAATCTTAAGAAGTATAGTTAGTTAAGCTGATTCACAGATAAGCTTCATTTTTATTACAGATTTAATAGCTTCCTTAAAAGCAATATCATCATAGCAAAAACAATGCCATTTTCTGTTCATATAATTCATGCATATAAATCCGACAGAACTGAGTTCTTCCTGGTCATTTGAAAATATCTCACGAGAGTTCTCATTCTCTGCTTGTCAAAACGCGTAAGGTGTGGATCGGCATGAATAAATTAATCACGGTTCTGGCTTTCTCTTTTACTCCATAGCTACTACTGGCTAAGAATAAATAGGCTCGGCTACCGTCTTAGCCCGCTCCACATACAAGACAATCCCTTTTATAACAGAGATTGAAGGCTTAGAACTATCATTATCACTTATTACTCCTTTTATATGCTGAAGTAAATTTTCTAAGAAGCCTCTTGAGCTTCCCATCCCAATTCATATGTTTCAAGAGTACCGCGATCGGGCATCTTGGTATTTGAGGCTTTAATTCAATGAGAAGGCATCTTATTAATAAAAGACTTTCGCGAAAAAAAACTTTGCCAGTAATTTCTCTACATTTTCACAATTTTATAATTAAGTGAAAATTTGGTTTTTAGACAGTAATACGCGCGTTTATTTAAATAACTTACTTTTGGAAAAAAATACGTATCTAATTTCCTATCAACAAAAGATTGCGAATGAAGTTGCGAAGCAGCTTAAGGTGCGCGATAAATAGCTTTGCTTTTCTCTAATCTCTCTAAAAATACTTGAGTCATAACCAAGCTTTTTTTTGACATAGGTTTTCTAGATGAAAATGATTTTTTTCTTTGTCATTCGGGTCGTAAAGAACGCGAAACTTCTTTCTTTCTGCTCATATCTATTTTCAAAGCAAGACATCCGCTATCGGCAAATACGAATAATTTGCCGTATTTTTTTTCTATAGCATCCTCCTCTATTCTGCCTGTAGTAGAAAAAATGAGCTTGTTTGATGCGTACCTGAGGATATAAGAAACTATTAACATCGTTCTTATCCGCACATTCCACACATTCCCAGTAGTGAGGTACTGATAAGCTTTTTGATACCTGATATTCTTCTCCTATGTTTTGCTTTAAAAATCTTGAAAGCATATCCCTTGATTTTTCAAGTAACGACAAAAAAAATCCTCGCTTTCCTACTAATATACTCTAATAAAAAAAAAAAAACAAAAGATCTGAAAAATAATAAATGATTCTACATCTACAGAAGCATTTTATTAATTCATTTGAAGTAAATAGCTTCCGGGTTCATCATCTCATTTTGTGCTTAGGCCTGCTTCAAGGCTTTGCATTAATTTTTTGAATAAACTTGAAAGTCATTTGGAACTTAGCAAAAGCGGCTAGCTAGCTTCCGGTAATATACGAATATAATTTTTATCTATTTGCCTCAATAAAGCACTGAAAAGATTATTTCTAAGCAAAGAGGTATGAGGAATATATCGGCTTCAATCTACTAAGCTGCCTTCTTCGCCCCTGTTCCTATGAATACTATCCAGCTCATTTGAGGAGAGATATACCGTTTCATCTTTTTTTTCAATGCTGTATGTCTAAGATCTCAACTCAAGATCTTCTCGTCTGAGAGATCATTAGAATCAACACCGGCACCTTTTCCTTGGGGAAGTTGAATCAATAGAGGGAGATTTCTAATCCCCAATGCCAGTAACTTCAACAGGGAGGCCACATTCAGCTTCAACGCTCCTCCGCGGCCACAGAACATCGATCTTAAATCTTCTTCTTTAACATCTTTTTCCTTTTCAGGGGTTTTAACTAGCCACTGGCTCTTCTGCTGTACTAGCCACTGGCTCTTCTGCTGTACTAGCCACTGGCTCTTCTGCTGTACTAGCCACTGGCTCTTCTGCTGTACTCGCTTACCACTAAGAATTGCAATATCTCATTAATGAAGACTCTCCACCGCCGGCTATTGCACTTAAAGAATCGTCAG
The DNA here is from genome assembly GCA_023653785.1 of Ophioderma brevispina. Taxonomy (NCBI): domain Eukaryota; kingdom Metazoa; phylum Echinodermata; class Ophiuroidea; order Amphilepidida; family Ophiodermatidae; genus Ophioderma; species Ophioderma brevispina. The sequence continues at coordinate 99,901 of JAMKCH010085452.1, forward strand.
ACCAAACTTTAAGCCCTTAGGTATATCTAAAGAGTCTGCATTATCATCAATATAGGAAATCTCGTGTAAACTTCAGGCTCCTTAGGTAGATCAAATAAGAGGGTAAGCTGTCAATGCATTGACGGATAGAATAATCTTCCTCATCTTCAGTCTTTTGTTCTCTTCGCTGTGTTCTTTTTTTGCTGTTCAAGGTTAGTATTGTAAACACTGTAATAAAAAAAAAACATTTCATTCAGTTCTTCCAAGAAAAATGGGAGAATACAAAAAAGCGAGTCATAGTATTTGTTTTGGCAACTCATAAAAGTATATTACTATGTGTAAAAGAATTTATGATACATAGTAATAACGGTAAAATAGCTTACTTTTTTAATTTTTGTATAGCTAGTACGCCTATGAATTCTATACAATAAATTATACTAAATTCTATGCCAAAACTTTATTTCAGTGAAATTAAAGATCAAAAAAGATGAAAAAAAGAGTGGAACCTTCGTTTAAGTGGATACAAATTTGCGCCTATCAAAAAGACTGACTATCCCTAATCCATGCACAGCATGGCCGTTTTCCGAGATTTCTTAAACGACAAATAATAGTAGGTCCACTGACTAAGCAGATTCAATTATGGGTGCTTTCTAACAAAAAGATGTTTATCCACCAAGCTCTACCGCGTCGTTGGCTAAATTTATCCAGCCTCAGTTCAGCAAAACCACCCAATCTCGTGGGTTTTAATACCACATATTTCGGATTAAAAAATCTAAAGCCGGCTTTTTCATCATGATCTTTTGAAATTACCCGTGAAAGCTGCTATCTAAAGCTAATGGAATGGGGCTATCTGCAAAAAAAAAATTAAACGCTTCAGTCATCAGCCCCTTAGCGCTTTCAGCTATTTCAAGGTTGCTCTATGATGAATTCTATAGGCGTCCTAAGGAATTAGAGATACGTTAGGAATCTTTAAAACGTTTCAACTTGCCATTGGCATCTATTCGAATAGTCACTCTGGGTGATTAGTTGAAATGCCATGAATAATGTAGCGTTCTTCTCTCAATATACGCCAACTTTCATCTTAGTGTTTTGAAGCCCTCTGCTATAAGATTTTCTCCATGACACTATCATCTCATTTCAAACCCTTGAGTCCATATAAAGCCTTGGACTTCAACGGCACTCTTCCCATTGTAAAATTCGCGGGAAATAAAATTGTGGATGGGAGCAATTCAGTGCCAGTTTAGCCGTTTCGTAGGCAAATCGCAGGATGGGTTATTCGCGCAGCCTTTAAATCAATTTCTTCCGCGGCCTTAGATATATTTTTAATAAGGCCAGTTGTATTTTATCCAGGTAATTTTCTTAGAAAAATTCTGTTCATAACTTAGGCCGGGAAGCGGTGCCGCCTCGGCAAATACCTTCCGCTTCGCATGATCTTCTAATGGTATGTAGAATAAAATCTCGCGTTCATCCATCTGCCTCTAGATGCGAATCGATTGTTTGAACCGCGGATAGCTTTTTGCAACTAGCCTTCACGATTTCATTCATAGCTGTCTTGTAAGTGAGTAGTATCGTCAACAGATCTAAACCAGTATATAATTAATGAAAATATCACTTAGCATAACTTTCTAAGAGTATAAAGAGTTAGGAAGGAATTATGCTCGCGTTTCCCCCTGTCTTTTATATCATAAAATTTTTTTGCTTATTTTCGACGAATAATAGCTGCATAATAGACGATTGATAGTATAAAACGTATATTTTATACAGCAAATACAATGTACTATATAAAAAAATAGGCAATAGTTAGTAATAATAATATGAGGAAAAAAAACAATACACGCAGCATATAGCGGAAGAACGAAGAGATAGATTCCATTGATCTAGAAATGGAGAAATCTCAATAGAAAATCTCACGGGGGGGCCCAGTCCATTCCTTGAAAATTGGCGAATTTAAAGAGAATGCTAAAAGCCCTGTTTACAGACCGGAGAGAGAGCGGGGACATATTAAAACACTCACGCTAAGAAAGAAAAACCTTTTTAAACAGATGCCAGAAATGAACGTATTCACAGAACGATTTTTAAGCAGAATTCACTTCAAGCGGTCTTTCAAGAGATGATTCATCATGCCGCGCTGTGAAGGGTCATTGAAGGTAGCCTACCTTGGGCCTAAGGGCTCGTTAAGTTATTTAGCAGCGGTTAAGAATTGGGGTAAGCGTCATGTCATGCCCTACCCCTAATTTTCTAAGATCTCTTGAAGCCTAGCGCGCGGATGAGGAGGATTTGGGCTATTGTCCTAGAAAATAGCACGAGTCATGGGTAAATTCGTACATATAGATTTTCAATGGACTTGGAGGATATTACATAGCTAGCAGAGATGTTCCTTCCCATATCCTCAGTCTGACTTTCACAAGAAAAGACTTGAAAAAGATTCAAACACCTCTACAGCACTACCAAACCAATATCGCAATCGCAACGTTGGCTAGCAGCCATCGCTCCGGCATCAAATTCAAAGAAACGGTCTTCCAGTTCTAAGGGTGCCGAGCTCTGTTCAAAACAACCCGAGTAGGCCTGAATAGCATCTGATCAAATGCGCTTAGAGTCCCAGATCCTTGCAAGTCTTTACAGAAACATTGAGATCAGCATGATAATAAAAAACTCGCTTTGTTGTGCTTGATACGATAGCTATAAAAAAAATCGCGAGCTTCTCCCAGTTTAAGCCCTCAAAAAATAAGAAAACCAAGAAAGCGCGGGAGAAATGTTAACCAGCATATTATCCTTCTAGAAGGATAAACCAGGCGGCCTATACGAAGTACTGAATACTTTTAATGAAAGAAAGTCAATCTTCAACAATTTTTGGATCACGGCCATCTAAGCGCAAAGCCTTTGAGTATGTTGTTTTTTATAATTCTTATCGGATGCCCCGAGACGAAAAAGTGGCTGATGCATTAAGAATTTAGGGAAAAAAAACTATATCCTAAAAGTATTAGGTTGGTTAGTTAGAGAACGATAAATTTTTTAACTTAGGCTTCTATTTTAGCCCCAATAGGTCGCCTCTACCTTAGTCTTATTAAATGCACTTTAAATAAAACATGAAAATAGCCAAGCAAAATTGCTTATCCTTGAAGGTAAGATGGCTCTGCAAAGATAGGATAAGTTCCTTGCTGCAGACGAAAAATACAGGAAAATCCTACTTTTTTTACGGTAGCGATTTAGTGAAACCGCGAGCCAAGTATGAATACCGCCTTCGGGCCAAAGCTATAGCGGCTGTATTTAATGATATAAAAATGGCGTAAAGCTTCACAGCCCCACAGTTCTGCCAAGTTGTCCCTTGAAGATAGGGTGCTTCATACAAACAAATACGAAAGTGGCTGGCTGGAGATAAACCTGTTGTTCGCTTCGCTACGATATTCTACGATGCTTATAAAAGTGTTTCGTTCACAGGAAGAAGTCAATTTTTTTTTTGAAAATATATATCAAATCATTTGTATGGGGAAGCAGATGTGAAGTTTAATCCCATCTATAAGTTTGCATCTAGATATAGCCATTCTTTAACTTATGAAAAGAATCCAAGAACCGCAGCCAGGCGCAGATCTCTAGAAATAGCAAAGGACAATGATGTAGGGGCCCAAGATAGTCTACGAAACAACGCACTTTTCAAGAGAAAGGCTAGGCAGGTATAAATCAGCCATCGCATTAAGAGCCAAAAGAGGGCCGAAAAAACTATATACCTCGATGCCACAGAAGCGCCAAAGCGGGTTTTTCAAAAATGCATAAAATTCTGCAGGAGCACGATAGTTGCCGGGGGCTTAAGTTTAAAATTCTAAATGAGAATTTCTTCTATTATATTAAATTTTATTAAATTCTATAAGATGCTGACCTTACTCAGTTTTATTTTTCAAAAATGAAGAACAAGAACACCGACAGAGATAAAGCAAGAATCCTTTCTATCCATTAAAAACCTGTTTGGCTGAAACCCTGCTCTTTGCATTCTTCATTCACATCTTATTTTTTATACTCCTTTTGGCTTCCAAAGTTTAAAGAATATGTAGATCAACTCAATATACTAATCGGGAAAAGAAGACTCTCTTAGTGCTTGAGTAATTCCCGATTGACGATGAAGAACTACCAAGCCCCTACAACATTATATCCGATAAATCTCTGCTGGGGGCACAGAGTAACTAAATACCGAAGGATGTGAACTTGCTCAGCATCTTCAAGGAAAATTCACATGCCTTTGCAGATGCTGAAGAAAACTCTGATCAGGCCAAAGCTAATCAGCAACAATCATCGTCCAGCCCAGTAGCAGAGGAAAAGAGCTTCTACCTACAGCAAACAGCTATGCCACTAATAGAAACCAATCAAAATTCAAGCACAGAAAAAGACAGACCAAGCGCCTTTCAAGCAGAGTTCATTTAAAAGTCAAGAATCGAAAAAGCGGTTAGCTGTAGAAACAGAAAACTCGACAAACTTTAGATTTTATCTGAATGAAAAGGAGCTCCCTCGGTTGCAGGTGGCAAAACATAAAGATGCCGAATTTTCTTAGAACTTAAACGGAAAATTTCCGAGAAAATGCGGGGTTTTGTAATGCCGGAACAGCTGTCAATTATTTCTATTTGAAAGAGGGCAGCTCGCGGCCTTGGCCTCTACAATAGAAAAGGTGAGATTCAGTTCCATAGAATTCTTCAAACACGATCACAGCACGCCTATTTAGAGTATTTAGCTGAAAAAACTCTAAGCGATTCATGCGCCTATAGTGAACCTTCCAAAATCATTTTTCAATGATCAGAAGATTTTTTCTTTATTGAATTTGAAATATCTACACGGGCACGGCCCGTGATCAATGGTGGCTAGTGTTTCTTCAACTTCGAATCTGATGGCCTCTAAATTCTAAGCGTCGGCTTCCAGCAAAAAGCATTATAAGTAATATCGCTCTTTACATCGCTACAGATATTTCAATATCTTTGGGGGATTTTCCTCAATTTTTTATTCATTCAGCTGAAATTTATCTAGAAGTTTTCGACTACTTAAACTAAAAGTCTCTTCATCTTTAACCACCTGAGTCTGCATCTTTTTTTTCCAAGGCCCTATAGGTTTTCTTCGCTATTTTCTTTCCCAGCTCTACTCCCCATTGATCAAAGCTATTAATGCCCCCTAAAAAGCCCTGAAAGCAATTTATGCTATACAGAGCCAATAGCTTGCCGAGAGACATTGCGCAGATCTTCGGTAGTAATATAGCGTAGATGGCCGTTTTCCAGAGAAGCTTCTATGCGGAGCTAATCGCCTAGCACTAATTTCATCTACACCGGCTTCAGATAGAATCCATAGCTTCTTCATTGGAAGACCAAAGCTAAGGCCTATGTTTGGGCCCCACAAAGATGCGCAAATAAACGTTTATGCCTGATCTTCCAGCCTAGCCTTTAAAGCAGGAGATATTGCCTGCCCCCTGAATAGTTCTACCTCGCTGGCCTCAATAGCCGATATAAAAGTCTATAGCGGGACTAAGTGGTTCCCTGATGCAGCATCTGAAAAAGGATAGTGTTGGCATTGTTCCCCGTAGAGCCCAAAGTACCGATGAGTCTGCATTTTCAGCTTATCACCATTGTATCCACGCTTTTCCCGGTTTGAGTCCATTCCAATGCGAAGAAAGGACGGGAAACTCTCCTAACATAGAAGCATAAGGGATACTGCATAACTTGCAATCGTGAAAAAGTTCTATTAATAAAAATGAATTAAAGCTAAGGCCAAAGCCATGTTTTTTTCAATTATCATCCTAAACATGGTAATCATTTCAGCTGCGCCGCTCAGCAACTCTAGATAAGCATGCGCCCTATGCTGATTAGCTACCAGGTAGCCCAATAGCGAAAAGACGTGAGTAAGACGGCCACCCACAAAATCCCAAATTCAAAGCAGCGTTTTCGCTAGTACCAAAATCATTAGCCGCCTGCAATGGCCGAAAGCGCAACGAATGCTCTCCTCACCGGCCGCCTTTCCTAAAGTTCTTCCATAAAAAGCCTAGCTGTTAGCGGCATTATCACAGTCTCTTCTGTCGTACAGGTGTTAGAGGCTACTACAAACAGGGTGTCATCTTAAGGGCAACCTTTTCAAAAAGCAAGAGGAAGAAGAACTTCATCGGCTATCTATATTGAGAGAGAGAAATGAAGTTTGGGTGCTTCCCGGTCTTCCATTGCTGCCTTAAAGCCTCCGCCGCCATTTTTATGCCTAAATAAGAGCCGCCTATGCGATTATTAACAATATGACGACGAAAGCGTTATTTGCCTTATAACCCCGTATAGTACCTCCGAAGGCATCGCAAAGCCATAAGGAAAGATTTTTGGACATGTCTATCTGCTCTGATATAGTGGCTTTTCGTTATTTGCAGACGTTCCAGGTTCAAAGCCTTATCCGCTCTAAGCGCTGTATGAAGAACTTGCCTATTTTCACTAGTTATTTATTCGCGCTCCTTCAAACATAGCAGTCATTTTTTCCGTGACTTGGGCGGCCTGAGCCCAAGCGAAAAGCGCGTGCCATCGTGGCTCATCTCACAAGGTTTTGGGGATAGATCCATATACAATGGGCTCTCTTGCAAAAACATAAGCTCTTAAATCGTTTATTTATCGAAAAGCCTGTTTTGAAATTCATTTCTTTTCTCCAGCCTTATGTCAAGGCGCCTTTTCTCAGTGGCTATTTTCTTTTTAGCTTATTTTCTACTGTATTCCTCACCAGCTCTACCACGCCTTTAGTTTATATCCTTTATTTTCGTTTATTTTTTACCCTTATTAGCCAGATCTTATTGTATTATATAATCAGATTACGCAGAATTGTCGATCTTAATAACGCAGGAACAATAGGGAGAAACCACCATGCAGGATACCCAAAGCAGAGAAACCTTGGCATAAAAAACCAGACGCTTGTAGAAAAAAATAAAATCGACTTATATTAGCGATGGTTGAGGATGGAAGCTGGATTTTTTAAAATTAAAAAGCTTCGGAAACTTCAACTCACTGTAAGCCAAGCTATGGAATATTTCTACGTGTTCATAAAAGAACAGCCCTTCTTTAATGAACTAGTGAGTATATGGCATCTGGAAGCATAGTAGTCTTCATAGCCGAAGCCCCACCAGGCGAAGAGATATTGAAAAAACAGAGCTCTGATAGGCAGTACGATCCAAATGAGGCAGCCGCTGACTATCCTCAAGCCTATGGAATTGATAAGCCCAAACGCCGTGCTTGGCTCGGACTCACGGAAAACGCGTCGGCCCAGGAAATAGCGTTTTTCTCTTCTCAAGTAAAAGTCCTCTTTCAGATAAAAATTCTTTCTGGATTTTAAGACCCCTTCGGGGTACTAAAAGGAAACTACAGGTAATTTCAACTATTTAAAAAGACACGAACAATTTTTCTGTTGTATCCATAAAATAGCACGATTTTTCATATCCTATGTTATCTTTAAGATGTCCCATCCGTATTACAAGCAAGACAAATACCCGCGTATCTCTCCTGTATGTGGTCATGGTCTAATAACTACTGCGGTGGCACTTCATCTGGCTTATTTTTTGTTGCATATGGGCAATGAAGAAATTCCCCTATCTCTGGTTTCGGGGTGTATGTTTTTTTAATACTCTTTTGCTATTGTTTGAAACTGATTATATATATTTTCCTCATAACCCCCTCCCTCATATCATCGTACGGATCTGATGGGAGTACTATGTCAATAGTAATTAATCTGGCATAATGCTTGTTTTCATGCAATTCTCAACCATATATTCGATTTATTTCCATTCTTGCCCCCATGTGTCATATCTTCTTAACTCCTTTCTTCATTATTATATGGGTAAAACTTATAGACAATATTAGAATAAAAAAAAATTTAATCAAATACTTTGAAAAAAAAAATATTTTTGAAAAACTGTAAGGCAGTTTACCAGTTTATGTTATTAATAAAATTATATATAATTTTCTATTACACCCGGCGGAGCAAAGCCAACAACAACGCCTTGATGCGGAACTCTTTCCTATCTTTAAAGAAAAACCCGCTTGAGTACTTTGTTAAGGGTCTACGCTCTATAGAATCCTTCCAAAAAAGGATCGCTTTAAGGTAGCCTCATCATCTAACATAGCCCACCAATTTTTCCATGCTCGGCAACATTTTATTATTAAGCAATAACCTCATCCCCGTCTTTAATACCAGCGCCATCATAGAATCGCACTTTCACGGTAAGAACGTAATAGTCTTTCAGCCTCGCCCTTTGTCAGTAAGGACTTGAAACCCAAGCAATGGCTGCCATCCCAATCCTCCTCTGTGGGGATTGGCCCGGCCCGCTGCTACCTTGCCCAATAACGAATGGCTATGAATTCCGATCGCTGCTCCTGCATTGATCTTAATCACTTCATCATCAGGGCACTGATACTCTGAAGAGTAACCCTCTTCATCAGGCTGTTTTGTCATTATCAATGTTTTTCTTCAAAACCGCCAACTCAAAATAGTTAGAAACCGACATCGCTTGACTTATTATTTCAAATTTTCTTTCTTTCGACTCTAGCACATAGCGCCATTTCCGTGCATAAGCCACGCGGGTTGCAGATTATAGGCAATTTCACAACAAAGATACTACATATTTAGGAATATCCGTTTTCCCTGTAGCATACTGGCTTCATATCGCCGCTCTGGGGGGGTTTTTTTTTTTCAGCCGACCCTCTTTGCTTAGCTTTACTTACTTTGCTTCATGTTTGTCTCTTAAGAAACAAACGAAATCTCTCAGCTGTATTTTCATAAAAATCCCTGCCCAAGTTCTAGAAAGTTCGAGTAAAACTACAGCTTTCCATCACTCACTTTTTTTCCCCTCTCAATAATTTATATTTCCAGTTTATTACTCATTTATTTCCAGTTTATTACTCATTTAATATTGTCCCTAGCCCAAAACATTTAATATATGTACATACTAATAGTAGAGTATCATTCTAATATCAAGTAAATCGCAAAAAAAACACAGAAATTCCATAAAGTATAATTATGGCAGACTGATCTAATAATACTTATCTTAAACCTCTGCTGTTAATCCTGTAGATGCTCTTTGCGCGCTGAAACCGAACACTTATTTTTTGCCAAGGCGACTTCGCTTCCGCTGACGATGATCAGTGACCGGGAAGCGCTTTCGAAGTTCTCTACAAGGCTCTAGTAGTATTCAGTCATAAAGTCTGTGGATTATATTGACTGTCTATGCGACAGAGGCCTATTTTGAACTATGGCTAAAATATAAACCCGAAGGCAAAAATGCTCTCATAGTTAGATGCCGATAAGGCCATAGATATAAAACCCAACTGGGACCGCGAGAGTTGCTGAGAAAATAATAACAAAAACTAATCTATCATAGCTAAACAAAAGCCCATTATTGCAGCACCCAGTTGTATGCCCGTTATTAGACTGCAGCTAAAACACATTTTTAAAAGCGGCCTAGCGATGCAGTGGATTTCGAACCCTGGACACGCGGATTATGATTTCCGTGCTCTAACCAACTGAGCTACATCGCTGAAAAAACAGGTCAATAAAATACGTTAAATGGTGTGGCGGGGTACAGGATTCGAACCTGAGACCTCTGGTTATGAGCCAGTGAGATACCAACTTCTCTCATGCCCGCGCTGTATAAAGATTTATTATTCTATGCCCCCTCTTCATTTACGAGCCAGATACGTTAATAAAATTTTAATAGAGTAATAGCAAAAATAACAAGTATAGCTTTCTATTACAATTCTCCGCTTGTATCAAGCTACATAGAATGGAATTTTGTCAACAGGCTACTAAACAAGAAAGAAATTTACTAAAATAACGCTTTAGTAAAAAAGTGGCTTTCTTATTCCTACTAGAGAAAATGTTTTGCTCTATCTTGACTGTTTTTATATTAGAAGCTAGAACTAACTGCGTTGCACGCTACGCAACCTCCATAAGAAATCTAGTTCTACTAATCCTTTTCCTTTTACTGTCCAAGTATTATTTTTCAATCAATTTTTATTTTAATAAAGTAAATCCGTGTGGATTTCATCTCTCCAACTTTTAAGTGCATCAGCAAAACCGGCTAATTGAAATTGAAGCTCTTTCCAATTCCAACCTAATCCTCCGTTCTAACCGTATAATTTTCCTTAGATAACAGCTCTTTCACTAAGACATAGTCTACCAACTCCACTGGAATATCATCTACTGTATCGTGTTTATAACGACAATGCCATAAGCGAGTTTTCGCAACTCTGGGTCCAAAGTTTGCATAACCAAGATTGTTTCTGCAAAACCCTTGCCTATGCCCAACAAGATACTGCTCTTAGCTGTTTTAAGCTGCCTATCTGCGGTTGCCTGCAAGATGTTCAGTAAAAACGAATACAGCTATGAAAAAAGAACACAAGATTTTAAAAGAAATGATTTTGCCGCTCTTCCATAGTCTTCTTTTATAAATACATACCTAAGTAATATATTAAAATTAAATGAGTTTTAACAATTGATTTTCTTTCTTTATTTTATAATCAAATGTGATTTAATTCAGTAATATAATAGCCCAGTTAACTCAATTAGGAAAACATATAGAGAAAAGTAATTTTAATAAGGGAAAACCTTGGTCTATATGGAATAAATCTTAGAAAAAATCTCTGGAGCAGGATAGCTTGGGAACCTGCATAGAAGACTAAAAGAAAAAGCAAATAATACCGCCTCTAAGACCAGCTGAAAAGAGGCCGAGTTTTTGAACCCTCTCTAAAGAAGATAATCCAAAGAAATCTTTCACGTCATACCCTCCGAAATATAAAAACAAGAAAAATCCTTAAATACAGCTTGATTATAACAAATTACAATATAAGCGAATTATAAGAGGTCTAAGCAGGGGATTCTTCAAGCCGAGCGCTGATTTTCTCGCTACAGTTAGTATGCATAAGATAGCAATAGTCATAGGGTCCAACGCCACCTGGAATGGCTTATTGCGGCTGCTTGTGTCGTTAGCATCATTAAAACGACATCTCCGCTAATCTTGTATTTTAAATCTGCTTCTGTGTTTTTTTTTTTTTGAGGAGACTTTTGTTTTTCTTTACTGGGACTTGAATGAATTCCGAATCTAGATAACCACGCATCTCAGCATACTTCCTTTCCAAAGCAGGGTTGCCAACAGCAGCAATAAGGATATCGGCCTGACGGCAAAGATCTAGATATCGCTTTTCCACTTTGGCTATGGAGAATGCTGACACTGGCATCACCCCGTAAGTTCTCCCTCGGCCGTCTAGGCTGACTCAATATAGCGGCAAGGGGCGACCACAATTTGAGCGGGCGAACCTAATACAACTTTTCGTTTGCCTGACAGTATCAATATTCTCCTCTTAAAGTAACGAAGCTCTAAACAACCTTTGGGTGTGGCATGGGCGCCAAGAGGATCGTTATTATACTGGCGGAATAATGTTCCCTAAATTTTGTGATAAGAAAGCCTCGACTCGCCATCTTTAGCTGGTCTAACTTAAGATAACTTTTTCTGTATCTAATGTTTGGGGGAGTGGGCAGCTGCACCAGAATTCCCGCATGATTGCCTAGTTATCATTGGCCTTTTGAAATGGTCCTTATAAGCTCTTTTTTCCGAAACTCAGGGGGCATTTTTCATGAAAATCTTTATTATTCAGCTCTACTGCTCTTCTGCTTTCTAGAACGTAGATTTCGAAGCTTTTATCATCACCACAATAATAGTGAGCAATCCCGGCGGGCTTTGCCCAGCTTAATTTCATCATACACTTCTTGTTTTAGTTCATCTACAATCATTATTAGAATGCCTTTTCCCTTCCATTTTAATTTATCAGGACCTACTACGGGGATAAAGTTATTTAAAATAAGGATGTTTTATCTAAAAAAAATACATTCACCCACGTATTTTAACAAAGCCACAACGAAATTTGAAGATAGAATAACCTTAGATAATATTCATTATACTACTATTTATAAAGAAATTTTATTTTGATGTATATGCTTTGTTAAGAAAATTAACTGTAATTTCACTTACAATCAATTGTATATATAACGTAATAACACTCATAATAGGGGATCTTTAATGCCCAGCGAAATCGAAAATATATCTAACGCTTGCAAAAAAACTTCAGAAAGTATTATATGTATTATATTATTGCCAAGGTTTCTCTACCTTGCTTTTTTGATAAAGTTTATTTCCCGAAGCAATTATGGCCTGGTATCATGGCTCCGTAGTTGCCCCAGGAGTTTATAAAGAATGTAAAAAAACGCCAAGAGAAAACAACATTACCGAAGAGAAGAATTCTTCATTATTCAAAAAAATACCAGAAACTGATAAACGATTTATACAACTAATTTATAGAACCTTTAGGAGATCTCAGCTTGGAAGTTGAGAAACATGCACTCATGAAAATTCCCATCTGAATAAAAACCAAGCTAGTAATGAGATTTCAACTGATTTAATGAAAGATGCTTTATAATTAAAAACCAAATTGAGTATTTCAAATTACGACTAATGAAGAACATGGAAAGGTTAGAGAACCCGTAACAGTAGCGTGGGCATGGTTCCCATTTAGATGGGAATAGGCAGAGTTTTTAGAAATCGGTCTACGTTTTAATAGCTTACACAATAAGAAATCCGCCTCTTCACGTCCTGAAAAACTTGGGTTTGCTATAATAAAATAATAGGGATTTGTGGGGTATAACTAACAAATTAAATCTGAAATCATTTTACGAGTAATTCTGTATTTATTGCACCTTAGCCATGATCCTCGTCTCATCTATATTCCAAATTCGAAAAAAAGAAAAAAAACTAATCAAATATACAAATATTCAGAGAGATTAATTTTTTTCATTCTTAACTATTTTTTTATACATTAACGGCTAAAAGAGGACTCGAATCTTACACCTTGCCGGGCACTAGATCCTAAGTTCTAGGTGTCTACCAATTCCACAACGCCGCTCATCATATCAGCTCAAGAACTTTTTGAAAAAGAGCGTGCGATTGATGCTCTATTTACAATTAACATGAAATAGAGGGGTCTTTTCATTATCTATAAAAGCAGAAAAAGAAAAAATCTACTATTACATAAAAAACAATGCCTCCTATGAAAGCCTACATTCTCTACTCGCCATGTCCAGCTAATGCCCAGTGCTCAAAAAGCAGCTAGACACTTTAGAAAAAAAGCTAGTTGCTTGCTAAATATATTTCAAGCCGCGCAATCATTGTTATTTGTTTTTACCGGAAATGATGAAAATGATAAGGAAGTTATCCTAATTAGCTAAAACTTTAGCGCCATTCTAGGCGATCTTCAAAGCTACTTGAAGAGCTACAACCCCATTCCGTCCCGGGCTATTATACGCTATAGAAATGAAAGTGCTTAATCCCGCTTCTGCTAATTGGCTGAACAAGCAACTTTTATAAAGGCTATCTTTGCGATACAGGGGAACAGGCTATAAAGATTTTCTAAATTTTAGCGAAAACTATGTATAATATAGTTTAAGGATAGACAAGAAAATCAATAAAAACACACAGAAAAGAAACGAAATAAAAAATTTATTGAAAACTATAAACATTTCTAAGTGCATCCTGCTGAGCATAGCTTAGCAACTGCAATACAGCAGAGTTACAGCAAACACAAAACAAAGGAATCCAGACCTTGTTCATAAAGGTGGAAAGCGAAATGCAGGAGAGAGCTAACAAAAACCCACGGTATCAACCAGTGATAACAAAAACGACGGAGCAGCGCCAAATTAAATGTATTATTCTGGGCGATTCAGCTTACAGAAGGGCTAGCAATTAACGCGGAGAAAGTATCCTTGGCTTTGGCAATCTTATTGGAAGAAAAAGAAAAAGGGCATAGCCATGAAAGCTATTAAATGCTGGCATCAGCGGGGGACCACTAAAGGCCTATGGCTGGCTAGACTGAGATGTATTTGGATACCGATTCTACACTTAGATGCCGTTTTTTATAGCCCTAGGCGCTAACGATGGCTTACGGGGTTAAGCGTAGAAAATACCTATAATAACTTAGCACAGATTATGGGACAAGCATAGAAATAAAATCTGACCACCAGATAGACAGCATGAAGCTTCCTAGAAATTACGGAGATGAGTACATAGAAAGGTTTTTGAAAACGTTTATAAAACTAGGCCCTGAAAAATGAAATTCCTTTTTTTCCATTCCTTTTGCCAAAAACGGGGCTGGAGATCATAAGCTGAATTTAGAGGAAGAGGAATTTCACCCCATGCTAAAGGCTATGACATATTGCTGAAAATTTAAGCAATTTTTTTAGCGCCTATACTTAAGTAAATTGACTGCCAAAAAGCAAAATGAAGCACGGTTCCATCTTATTGGAAAAAGAAATGTGAATAACTGCTTTTTTTTTAAAACTACTTTCAAATTAGCCAATTTCTTCCGTAGTTATTTTCCAAGTAGCTAAAATGTCTCTCTTCATTAGCTGTCTTCTATGGAATAAATTTTTTTTTACACAAGCTCTTATGAAAAAATAAAGGATATAGGCTATTCAGCCGGGAAACAAAGAAAGAAAAAGAAACTGCGCCAGTCGCGAAAACCAATTGCCCTCGACAATGCCGAAAAAGAAGAGAAGAAGAAACCAACAAAGTCTCTATTTTTGCCTAGAGGGGTGCTGAAAGCAGGAAAAGCTTCGATCTATAAAAGAAGCCCCCCCACACCCCGCGCAGCACACCAACTTCGACACAAAGCGGCCAGCCAGCCTGCCTTGCCCAAAAGTAAAGCCCAAAACAATGGCTGCTACGAAAGGATATCTTCATCGAAGCCAAAAATTCGATAGACAAATTACATAAAAAAGGTTTCTCTGCAGAGATTGGTAAGCGGCCACCTGGAGATATTAAAGAACATCAACCTAGAAGTTCGCCAAGGTGATACCGTGGCGATAATGGGCCGCTCGGGTTTGGAATCCACTTGCTTATCTTTGAATAACGGGTTAGATAAACAGTGGCGGTAAAATTGTTATTGAAACAACCGATATCAACACCCTAAGGGGAAGATGCCTTAGTACTATTTCTGGTCAAAAATAGCTATTGTCTTTCAGCAGTTTCATCTTATATCGCATTAAGCAGCTCTGGAAAACGTCGTCGAGTTCCCCTGCAATTAACAGGCCGACCGCATAAGGCGTAAAAAATGACCAAGGATGCCTTGCGAGGTTCAGTAAGTACTCGAGGCCACATGTACCCAGCAACTTAAGCGGTGGCGAGCAGCACGTTTAGCTAGTGCCCGCCGCCGCCCTCGCTATTACATAATATAAATAAATTAAAGCCAAAACTGCTGGTCTAGCCGTGAGCCCACTGGCATTCGACGACGAACGACGACACAGCAAGTGGTTGTGGATAATCTCTTTAAAGTAGTAGCACGAAAACAAAAGAAGCTTTATGAATGACACACAGATAAAGAAATGCCAGCAGGACGTTTGTAATAAACGCTTCATATTAGAAAAAGGCGAGTGCCATAGTTTTTACCTAGTTTCATTAGGACTATTACTAAGATATATTTAGTATTTTTATTTGTTATAAATGTTATGAAGGTTAAGAAAAGCGCATTTATTTATTAAGCAGCCAGCAGCTCTGAATCAGAAAAGACGGCGGTCTTTTTGTAGTGAATTTTTTAAGTGTTGGGTTCGACCTTTCTGCTTTTAGATAATTGAAAACCCCGAAGCTTGAAAGGGGCATCTTGAGCTTTTGGTAAGAGCAAGGCAATGATGAGCTCTGATATCCGCGTTTCAGCGTTGCGTGCGGTTTCTGCCGATGGAAAGAGTTTTTAAGGGAATATGGGGCGGAGAAAACATTTTCTGCAAAAGACTCGCTACTTAAGCATGAGCCGCAGCAAGGACAAAAACTTATGGTGCAGGTCAAGGTTATAGATGAACTCTACCCTTTTGTAGGCGAATTACGCTGAGAAGTTTAATTGTGGACGAAGCTGTTCCGTCGCCAGTATTCATGCGGATGCTGCTGGAACAATCGCCGTTTTTCCGGAAAAGTCTACGCCGTAGATGTAAAGGAAAAACAGCAACTGTTATAGTCTGGACGACGACCTATACGGTGCGATACCATTGTTAAAGAGGAGCGGCTCTGGAGCTGGAATGTATTCAGCAATTAGCACCGAAAGTGTATGTGATGAATCCGGCCGCGAGCTCAGCGTTCTGGATGAAACGGCTTTAATTCGTAATTACCTGTATGTTCGTCGCCTAATATAGAAGATACCGTGCTCTCGGCCGAAGTTGAAACCCTAAGCACTTTCCTGCATCTGTCAATGCGGCCGGCCTCTAGCCGCGTAGAATTCGGCGCACACGCTCAATTCTAGAGGTAGCGCCGAGCTGTATCTAAGCCTTATTTCAAATTATCTAAGCCTGCTTTCTGGCAGACTTTATTAGCCGGTGTTTCCACGCCTCACCTTTTAGAAAAATTTTGTCCATAGGCACAGCTTAAAGGACACGCGATTCTGCAAAAGCTAGGCCTTGAATCTAAAAGCAGTTCAGCAGTTCTATTTTAGAAATTCTTATTATCAGCCTTATAGGCTTCTTCAGTGGACATGCCTCTTCGGTTATTTTCTAACGCCCTTAATTCCAGAAAATTTTCTAAGCAACTTTCTCCCCAAGAATTCAGCATTACATTTTTCTTTTCAGTCGGTTATCTTCACTTCTTAGTTTCCATAGTAGGCTCGTACATTTTTCCTGCAGCCCGTGCTTATGCTACATCGAAAATTTTCACTTTCCTATTTATTTCATAATGAAGCCGAGATTTTTATCAACTCCCGCCTTACTGTACTACTCCTCGCTACGGCTATTGTTTCTGTTCTTCTTTGCTATGGCCCGGTGGCTCTCGGCCTCTTCAAAGTCGCACAGCATTTTTACGAATAATTCTTTTTATCTTTGTTGCGCTGAGGTTTTTTACATCGCGTCAATTCTTCTACGAGCCCTCACTATATTAGATTAAAAAAAAAACCATTTGGCTGTATTTTCGCGTGAAAAGTATGCTCCCCTTAGAGTAAGCCACCTTGTTTTTATTTGTAGCTATACGATATGCGTCATGCTTAATTTCTATGATAATTCCCGCAACTGGAATCGGCTTCTATAACACGCCGAAGCCCCTGAAATGCATACATTGCCGACCTTTTTCTCTTCAACATAAACTGAAGAAACAGGCTAATCCATTTCAAGAAACCTAGAAGGCTTAGGCCAGGCTAAGGCGGCGCTAAACGGTGCCCCTAGTGAATGCAGAATTCACCCTATCAATAACAAGCCTATTCCAATCCTTAGTGAGAAAAAGAAATCTTTATAAAACACTGACTCCTATACTTCTCCTGTAATAATCTGAAATAAAGGCATAGTAACAAACGCCACCTGGAAATGGGATAGTCCGGAAATTAAATGCATTAGCTATCGCGATGCTTATTGCCCTCAGAGAAAATTGTCAGCGGAAGATTTTAGCCCTCACTGATGAACAAAGTGCGCTGAGGAACACTTTTTTCAAGTCTCTTTTCGATTCGAATATGCCGACGACCGCGCGGCCGCTTAGGCATGTCCATGCGCTCATCTCATAAGATGTTCCTTCACTTTTCAAGCCAAGCTGGTTTCAATTAAGAAGGTAAAATGGAATACATTTGAGCCCAATTTCTATATGATTATTGAGCCAGGCAATTTTAGAGAAATTCCCTAAACCTATCTTTCAACATTAGTTTTACATGACGCCGATGATCGGGAAAAGTCCAATCAAGCAGGGTTGTCCAAAGCTTTCCAGATATATCTATTTTTATCTAAAAAAGATCATTGCAAAGTTATCTCAATAGTCCTCGCCAACTGGCACTTTTATGATGGTTCTCCGCCTTTTTTTTCAATGCGCTAGGCCTTTTTCTGCTCTAACTGCCTACTGCATTTGTCAATCATCAGGTATATAAACGACGCCGCAGCAAATAAAACATGCTCAAAATTTCTAGGTTGCACGCTTTTTTCCCATGTTTAACCTGTGACTATTACTTAATACAATAGCTCTGGGCTTATCTCTGTACTAAACCGGCCTAGTACTGGGTTTCTTATTTACTTCGTTATCGCTTATTTTATTTTTTGAGGTATTTTCACCATTACTCCCTATATTCTGTTGTTATAGCCAGCGCTGTTTTCTGCTTATCGCCCTGGTCAGCTTGCTGGCAGCACATAAACTTTTACGCATAAAGCTATTTCCTTATTAAGACGCCATTATTGTTTTTTATTCTAATAATTAAATATATGCCCTCTATTTGCAGAGTTTATGTATAGACCTATTGCTTTCTAAGGAAAGAATTTTTACAGCTTTCTTAAGCTGTATATACACTAAGTCTATAAACTCAAAATTCTTTTATTCATTATTCTTTTTACCCCATTACTTTATGTCTTTTTCATGCGGTATTGGTCTGCTTCCTATATGAAAATCTCTTTATTCATGCCTTAACTAACGCCAGTCCCCATCGAACACTACCCTTTCCTGCACAATAGAACCGATAAGGCATTTTTGTCGCCGTGTGAGGATACAGGGTTGATACCTAGTGAAAATAAATAAAAGTTCAAAAAAAGGTATACAGCACTATAGAGTTTTGTGGATATTGCTGAGCTGGTAAGGGCGCTGCCAAAGGCGAGGGGGCTGGCACCAAGCATAGCTAATATCCAAAGCACAGATGCCATTATCCATGTAGTAACGCTCTTTGAAGAAGATGCATTCTAAAAACAGGTAGTCGTTAATCTATGGAGACATCGATATCGTCCATATGCAGAGCTTATACTTTTTGATTTAGATCAGGTAGAAAAACAGTTAGACACGCCTAAAGAAAAATACTCGCGAAAAAGGGTCTGAGGAACTATCGAGTGTTCTCACAAGCCACGAAGCCTCTTAGCACAGGGGAAATTTCTCTCTTCCTGCACAGATTTTACAATCCAAGAAACAGAAACGCTTAATTTATTAATTTAGTTAGCCTAAAGCCAGTATTATTTGTGCTAATATGGATGAACAGACTCTGGCCTGATCCCTTTCAAAACACAGCAATATTTTAAAGCTACTGGAGCTTGCCAGAGTCTTTAGGAATGGGACTAGTGCCGCTTTCCGCTCATGTAGAAAATGAGCTGCTAAATACGGACTCTCTGGTCAGTCCGCAAGGCCTCCGATTTGCAACGCTCTACTAGGTCAAAAGGGCGGCCTTGAGGAAGCTTATTCGCGCTAGTTATACTCCCTCCACTTAGCACTTTTTTTCACATCTGAGAGAAAGAACAAGGGCCTGGACGCTGAAAAAAACACGCTTGCCCTAAAACTCTGGTAAAATTCACATTGATATTGAACGGGGCTTTATTAAGCCGAATTTTGACTACCCAAGCTTTTCAGAATTAGGATCTTATAAGAAATGCCGTGAAATGGAAAAATCCGTATAGAGGGAACTCATGTGATTCAAGACGGCGATATCTGCCATTTTTCCCCGCTTCAACCATAATTTGCCGTTTTTCGCTCAAGAATAAAAGTAACAAAACATAAGCAAAGTATTTTTTATGATTCCTATATTTACTATAAACACATCGTGTAAAAAAGAACTTTTAAAGGCGACTGGCAGAAGACAAAACATATATTAGATTTGGCAGAACCAAGTGTTTAGGTATTGATCGCCTGGGTTCAAAAGATGGCGATAAAGCCTTAATAACATACCCCAAAATTTTCGATGGCCTTAGCTGCAGCTTTCAGATTACTAGCTGTAAGCCAAGCTGAAATAAAAATTCTGAACAAGCTGTTCTCGTACTGACTTTAAAAAAAGCTATTCTCTAGCTTATCAGATATAGAGGATTTTCATAACATCAAAGCCCCTTCAATGTAGAACAGCAATGGAAAATATGGCGAGAAACTGTACTCCGTCTCTTCCCCTGGAGAAGCGGTTTGTAATATTCCAGGTGGTAAAGCCGGTGAAACCCCCTTATTCCTCCGTCCTGCTCATGTCCGCATACTGCACCATTGGCCGCTGTGAAGAATTATTGTCGCTCGCCAACCTATAGCCATCTTTCTCTCAGCCCAGAGCTTCCTCTACGTAGCGAGTCTTTAAATCTTTTCTGCCTATTTTCCAGTTGGGCGAGCTCGTGCCATAGCCGCCATGGCCTACGAACGGAAACCCTACACTGTGGATATTATAGCCGGACCAGGCAATAATACGTGAACTACTGTAAAAACAAGTCTATGGCGATTTCATGATAGATAGCCTGCTGTCCCTCGTGAACTAGTTTTATCGCCAATAGGCGGCTAATTGGGGGGCTGAGCATATCCTTGGCACCTTTTCTCACAAGCCGAGCATGTCGGCCATGAGATGGCCCGCTCCTCAATGATATTAAAAACTAGCTGGGATACGCCCAGCTTATGCAAGTGAAATAAACTCTTATAAACGGCATAAGCTTATAAAATCGTCTATAGAAAATCGCGGAGCTATTATAGTCGTCAAATATAGCCAGGCTATCAGTTTTTTACCCATGATTTAGCGCCGGAGCATCTGTAATCTCTGCGGCCGCGAAGTTCCGATATAGCCAAGAAGATCCAATGCCGCGCTATTGTCATCGTGCTATTCCTGTGAGTCCTATCGGCGATTATATAGCCGGAACTAATCCTATCCTGGCAACAGCCGGCGCAGCACGGTTTTTCATCCAGCTTAAGCGTTCATAGCTTTCGTAAATATGCTAATATACTTCATATATGCAAAAGCTTTCGCAGTCTACGGCCCGCGGCCGTATATTACTGATTCAGAAGGGCCTGAGCCCCATGGCCCGCTCTTCAGCGAACGCTGGAGTAAATTAAGCCTAGGGAAAACTTGAAATATATGTTTGGAGCTATGCAAGATGCCCACCACCACAAGCACTTGAAATATTAAGTTTTAAAAACCATAGAAGAAAAACCGGCCCTCTACTTATTTTCTTATTGATTTACTATTATGAAAAAACCTTACCAGCAAAATCAAGTTCATGCGGCCTCTCAAGATTAAAAAACTAAAAAAAGAAGAAAAACGTAAAGCCGCGATACAGAGCTACTGCAGTACCTTACTGGAAAAAACAACAAAGCGCCAGAGAAACCTACCCGACAAATAGCAGAGGCGATGAATTACTCGCTTTTAGCTGGGGGAAAGCGGTTTCGTGCTATTCTTTTGTCTGATGAGCTGCGATCTGCTTGGCATCCTCTACCCCAAGAACTTGGACGATAAAAATAGTCATAGAACGCGCGGAAAAAGCCTAAGCTCTAGTACTACTTCAGCCCCAGTAACTAGAGTCGACAGCCTCAGCCGGCGCAAGCTTTAGCTAGCCTTATATAGATATTTTTCATTGTTATTCACTTATTCACGATGACTTGCCCCTATGGATATGATGATGGGCCGGCGCGTCAGGCAACATCGCATACAGCCCCCCCCCCCCCCCCCCCTTTGGCGAGCCCCATAGCTATTCTAGCCGGAGATGCACTTCTTACAGAGGCTTTCATCGTCTTAAGGCGGCAACAGCAAACGAACAGATGTTTATAGCCTGACACAGCTAAGGCAGCCGGCATAGTTGGAAATGCTGGTGGGCAAGTTATAGATATTCGCTCGCAAAGCTAGATCTCAGCAAGCGCTGCAGAACATGCATAAAATGAAGACCGGCGCACTAATCCGCTTAGCCGCGATGCTTCCCTTTATTCAGCTGAGACTAGAGAGCTCTACTATGGCTAAGCACATGCAAAGCTACGCGCTATCCCTGGGCTTACTGTTTCAAATAACTGATATATTCTAATTTTACACAAGTAAGAATTTTAGGAAAAACCCCAGGCTCGGCTCAGTCGAAAGATGAAAAAACTTATCTAAGCTTTATGAGCATAGCAGAAACCTATGCCCATGCGGCTAGCATCTTTTCAAAGCCCAGAAAACTATTTCAAAAATGCAGGAAATGGTTCCTGGAAAATAGCTATCTTCAGAATATTAATAAGACGCGAAAAGCCTTCAAGCCTCTCGCACTTCCCAAGAACTTAGCCCTTTTGTATATTCAAGAAAATTCTCAACCTCAACCCTAATCGCTCTAGGAAGCTTATCGTCGCACTAAAAAAAAAAATAAACTTAAAAAGATTTAGGATTTCATCTTATCATCAAGATGCCGCCCAGAGAGAGAGAGTTCCTCAAAATTTTACCGAAATAGCTTACTTATACTTTCTATTTACTTCTACTACTAAGCCTCTTTATTCAATGACTTTTAAAAGCTCCTTTCGAAAACTTTCTCATATCAATGGGGTTGCCTCTGTTTTAAAATGTAGCCACGTTCACTAATCATGAACGTTTTTGCTGAAATACATACTAGGAAGGTCTTGACAATAAAAGGCCGAACTCCTTGTTCAGCACCGTCAGTCCTTGAAATCTCAGTTTCTAAGTTAAGGTACTGGCATATACTGCGAAATCGTTCGTCTCCACTAATTAACACCGGCTTTTTCTGCAGCTCAGATGCATTCCCTAACAATGCTCTATACTACAGCCGCTAACGCTACTATCTCGGCCGCATCGCTTCCTTAGGGCAGAAACTATTAAACACATTACAAACCGGTCAAAATCATTGGAAGAACCCCGCAATATCCCCCCTGCCCATTGCTTTCCAGTTTTCCATGAAAGCTTCCATGCTTTCGCTGACTTCGCGCAATTGTTTCGAGTTTAACGCATTAGCTGCAGACAAAGAACCAGAGCTTTGCTCTTTGGTGAGTATTTCTCTTTCTAGTGGCTCTATCAGCGCTAGAAGCTTTAATATAAAAACCTGCTCCTGCTTTTCTGACTTAGTTTTTTTCGCATAACACCGCCTATAAATTATACAAACAAAATCAAATAATCAAAATAGAATACCGCTTTTTTTTGGAGTCTTTTCATTTATCTTTCAGAACAAAAAATTTTTCAAAATTAAAAGTTTCATAGCTCATATTCAGAAAATTTTTAGAAAGCTCTGCTTATTCAGTCTGTACTTATCATAACCCTCAACATAATATATTAGATATTTTAGATTTATGAAATTCAAAAACATTTTTTTCGTTACCAACATTATCCTATTACGGCCTTCTCCGTATTTTATTGGGCACAGCATTCTTTCTTGTGTAAAAAACATATACCATTAAAAAACAGCCAGAACATCCAGTTTAGGCTAGCATCTTAAGCAATCCATTGAAGCAGCTTGATTAATAAATACGTAGAGAAACTTATCAAGGAGCAGTTTAAGCCAGAAAGCATAGTGGAAGCGCGCTTAGTCCATTCATGAAGGAAGGGTGTCTTCCTCTTCTACAAAGACATAAAATAGGCAAGAAAAATAACGACTGGAAGTCAAAACGACAAGTTTAGTTTAATGAAACGGTCTTTTTCACAAAGAACCTTAATACAGCTTTTAAAATACCGCCTCAGAAAATTCTTTTAAACAAGCAAAGCCGTTAAAATTATAAAAAGCCTGAAACCCCAAAAGAAATCAAAATTATAATAATTAATTAGTAGCTAAGCAAAACACCGGAGCAAATACAGCACCTGAATAATATAAAAACGCTGGCAAATGTTTTTGTGTTTGGTGTACGATTATTCTTTCTAAACAAAGGGAAAAAACAAAATTTTATTTGAAAGTTATTTTCTTAGGTTTAGGTTTTCTTGTGTTCTTATTTTGTCTTATATCATGATCTTGCATGGGCTCAACAAGCCTTATAACAGTAATATCCAAAAAAAAAATCTTCGCACCTCGCTTGTGATGGAGGGGCATGGCATTAAATCTGATAAGTACTTTTTTTAGTGAAAACAAGACACTTAAAAAAATTTTTCTAACTATGCAGAAAAAATACTTAAAAACAAGCCTATTATGCAGGCCGGGAAACAAAAATTTTTTTACTATAAAAGTTTGATAGAGAAATGACATATTTTATTAGAGGTGGATAGAGACGGCCAGATTGTTTTTAAAACAAACGTACAGCCAACTCAAAATAACAATGAAAAATAAGGAAATGCCTACAGCAGATCCCGGAGCAGCAAAATAGTGAAAAACGACATTTAAAAATTGGTCAGCCCCGAAGACTCTGCGCGTATTAAATAAACTTCTCTAAAGCTAAGGAAAGCACTACTAGAACCACTCATATAGAAAGTTATTTGCTGGATAGCAATGGAAGAAAGATTTAGGCATTAGGTTAATTTAACCCAACTTTACGAAAAATATATTGAAAATGAAAACCGCTTCTCTTCCAAACAAGAAGAGTTTTACAGAATAATAGCCGTTGAGGCATATCGCATAGAAGGGAAATGGAAGAACGGCTTAGGCGGGCAAAACTCTCGGCCCAGGCGGCTAATGCTCTGGCGCCTTGTTTTGATTCCAGCATTCAATCATGAAATGCGCACTCCGCCTGAATGGCATTATCAAACATTCCAAAAATTAGTTGGACAGCAATAAGAATTTTTCCAAAGATGAACGAGAAGAATTAAAACTTACCATGGCAGTGGTGAACGGCTTTTGGGCCTTTAAATAACGTACTAGAAAAAATTCAAGAGTGTATACCAGTATGTATGAATTAATGTCAGTTGAAATATTTCCTACACACTATTTTAAACAGCTTCGGTCATTCTTCAAAATTTTACTAATAAGCCTATTAGAGTGTAGAGATACAGCTAAGACCCATCTATGCAGATAAATATCATTGCCGTTGATAAATTAATGCTTCAAAACTTTAGCAAAGACTCATGAATACTTGTGGAAGAAATAGCGAACTATTATTTTTTCATTAGATGTCACAAAAACACATTGCAGCCGAAGAATGAGATGTCCAGCATATGCAGGAAACATAACAAGATGATTGACATATTATAGATCCGCACAACTTAGCCTTATCCAAGATAATATGGAAAGACTACATGGGCGAATACGCTATTGAAGAAAGCGATGGTTTCGATGCGACAGTTCTTACTTTATCTATTCCATTCCGGCTCCGCGGCAATAAGATTCTATAAAAAAGCCAGTCACAGGAAACACAGCAGACCATAGATAGATTAGCAACATGGATAATACTCAGGCAGTGCTTAGGAAAAAGATTGCCCAGGTCATCTGCAAACCATCATTTCCCGCTCAACAGCTTATTTTAAACAACTTCCCAAACGGACTGCCTTTAAAAGTGAGGCTAAAAAAACGGAAAAAGAAGAAGAAAAAAAAACGATTACAGTGCCTAGCGATAGTGAAATGATAGCATTAGCTACAATAATTCCAGATCTGTTTTAATTATGAAGACGGGAGATGCGTTAGAAAAAACCATATGAAACTCCTTCAAGACATCAGAAGATTCCAACTTCAAATGTTGAATGGGCACAAAAAAAAGCTCTAGAGCTTTCGTTTAAAGCATTCTGCTTATTGACTTAGTGCTTATGGGAATCTCTCTCCGGATATCAATGGACTGCAGTTATACGCCTATCAAAGAAATTAGAAGCAAAATACATTATCGCTTTCAGCCCATAATGAACGAGAGGTTTTATCGAAATTAGTTTTTTAAATATGGGTTTTTTCGACTATCTAACAGAAGCCCTACTCTAGGAAACCGTACTAGAGAAAATTAAATAGCCTATAAGGAAAGGAACAAGGCCAAAGACAAAGGCAAGCGTCGCATGAGCCGGTTCCTAAACATAGGCAGGACTCTCTCTGCTATTGTTCTTTCTGTGCAGTCGATAGAATATAAGGCAGAGTGAACATGGCGCCTACAAGGCAAGGATGATATGCCGGTCGATCATTCTAAAAATTGGACTCTTTCCACATAGTCTTTTGTTGAAGAGTTTTAGAGAGCTCAATGGTTCCCAGTGATTATGGTATCCTATCACCAAGCACATGCACTCTATCTTTTATTAAATGATATTTAAATGCAAAGCATCAATTTCTGCCGCCTTTCTCAGCGCTTTGCCAGGATGGTTTTTATTTCATCTACTATGTCTGTTGATATTGTGATATTATATCTTTAAACATAAATAAGAAATTTGTTAGAGTTATAGTTTTCGGTTGTTTGGCCATAATCTTCAGTTCAGTTCATCTAGAGTTTTCAGCGTATTTACAACAAAACAATATCATCTCTATATGGGCGCTTGCTCTTTGCGCAAGACATTTGCCATGAATAAGGTGCCCGGCTCTAAAATTCTTTCTGAGGCTTTTTCAATTAGGATCTCATTTGAAACAATAACTCTAAGCAAATCACTCGATTATGCACTTTAATATTGCCAGATATCGCCCGAGTTTCGTTTTCCTTATCTGAATTACTTTATAACACAGCTAACAAAAGGAAAGTTTCAATTATCTTGGATCTGAATACGTTTTTTAGTAAAATCAAAATTAGAAGTTCAAAAAATATGCCCGAACGGCGCTACTAACTCGTAGCGAATAACAATCCTAAAACGCTCTCCTCCATTTTCTTTCAGCTGCTCTAATCAATTAGGCTTGGAAGCATGCGCCTCAAATTACTTTTGCTCTTGCTTTAATATCCTTTCTCTATTTATCGCCAACACTTTCATCAAACTGAAAAGCAACTTATTTGCCCGCATTTATGAAGCTTCTCTTCTTTTCTATTAATCAACAAAAAACTTGGGTACATTTCGAAAAAGCTGATCCGATTGATAGAAACTCCAAAATAATAGCTTTGTCATTATATCTCATCAAAACATCCAGCTTGGGGATAGCGGCCATCTACTCACCTGTTATATTGAAACAAAAATGGCATCTTCTTGCAGCGCGCGAGAAAATCCGATAAACATTGAAACGGGCCATGGTTTAGCCGTTTCTTCTTACTAGCTTAGCGCCAGTCTCTGCCCAGGACTTTGATCGATAACAAGCCGAATTCTATGCCACCATTCCCGTGCTCAACAATAGGCCTCGGTTCGTGTTGATATTAGGGGGGCGCTATCAGGTGTTGGCCTGGACACGATTCTCGAAATAGCTTCCGGAAATTTCATTGCGTCAGCGATCAATTCTCACTGTTCAAAATTCGGTGATAAAAATATCGAAATAATGCGATTTTTAAATACGCGGGACACAATAGATATCGAGAATACCCGCCGCATTGCGATTTATTAAAACACTAACCGCCAAAGGCCTTATGGACCTCGTCATAAATTTATAAATACAGCGTCTTCCTTAGATAGGCTAAATTTGGGCGCCTTTCAAAAACTTTACGCGAAACTTTTGAATTTCGTTTTTTTTTCTTTTTCCCCATAACACCCGAACCTCGTCCGCTTAGAGAGCGTGAAGCGGCAAAAAACCCGGCAGATCTACATTTATAGTTCGGTAAATGGGAATAGCGGACTGCTTTTTAAAATAATCTTTCACGAAAGAATATTTCTTGCTAATTTTGTCTAGGCTCAAAAACGGCTTTTCATCCTCAGCGTCTTTAAAAACAAGGGATAGAAATGGGATTCTTCTTTTTAGCAATATTATGTTGGTATCCATGAAAGTGTCATAGGACGGTATAAGAGCGTTCATCGCCTATAAGATCTTCTAACCTCGTAGGCTCTAATTCGCGAAGATACGGTCTACCCTCAATTTCAAAATTGGAAGATGCCCACTAAGTCTCTCTTTTTTGAACAAAGGGAAGTCTTTTCATCATGGAGGTCCAGACAGCTACGGTCTATCTTCATTTATAAACTTTTTTATCCTGTATAGTCCGTTGTAGTGCGTAAGCGTTCAGGCCCAACAAAAATCCATTTAAGCAAGCGCCAATGCGTGTGTCTAAAAAGCGGGCCCTCAGAAACGTGATATTACGACTTATCATCGTTTTGAAATAAGGGAACATATCACTAAACAGCTTATCGGCAATAATGATGCCGGCAGCATGAATACCCGTTTGCTAGTTAAATTTCGCAGTTTTAAGGAATGCTGATAAATCTTCGCATTTGGTATACTAGCATTCACCTGATTTATGAAAGTCCGCAATATCTTAATTACACAGCCTCAGCAAAGCTTCGTTATTGCCATCGGCTCTTCTGTTTAACTGGGAGGCCACCTCCATGGACAGTGAATCAGTCGTGAAAGCCGGTAGCACTCTTGGAAAATCTATCGAAAAAACACGGGGCTTAATCTTAAAAACAGCTTCGCTTTTAATTGTGACATAGGTAACAATTGACGGATTCTCTGTTCCATTTCCTTATCCTTGACATATTGAAGATTTATCAAGTCTATTATCCTGAAAATCTATATCAATATCCGGGCATAGAAACACGCGCCCAGAGTTAAGAAAAAGTCTCAAAAATAAGTTCATATTCTAATGGATCTAAGCCTGTATCCCCACGGCATAGGCTGTAAGGCGAGATCCAAACCAACCGAACCGCCGCCCGGCCCTACAAAGTTACCTTCCTTTTAGCAGCCTCATGATAGCCGCTTACAATAAAGCAAAATACGATGAAAATCCCATTTTCACAATAACGCTGAGTCATGCTCTAACCTATCTGCATGCAGAGTGCTTTCTTTCCGCCAATTTTTTTTTCAGACCTTCTCTAGCGCGATTTTTTAAGACCTCGTCAGGATTAAGACCATCTTCTATCGGCAAAATCAGCATATGGAAATTTTTATCCACAATGTTCCGCACTTGAACGCTCGTGATTCAAGCGTAGCGCTTCTTCTAAACTCTCGGGGAGGAGGAATTGCGCAAAAGTAGCGTGCATTCTCGCAGATTTAAATGTGATAACCCCCCTCTTCTAAGACTGGCGCTTACCTTTTCCATAGCCCCCGGCTCATTCATAAAAAATCCATCCGCGAATACAGAGCATAATCGCATGATTTCATTGTCATCGCTTTTATGTAATTAATTCATGAAGCTAGTACTCTTATATCCAGTTTCTTGGCGCTAACTGGACACTTAAGGCTCATTCAATCGGTATAATTCCGGCGATTATCGTGATCCTGTAGTTCTAAGAAGTAATTGTCCTTGCAGGAAGAAAAATGCCTTTATAAGCAGTTCAATACTGCAATGTGCCGCCTCCGAGTTTCCTTGTTCCAATATAATGGAAAAAGCTCGCGCTTTCAAGCCACCGGAGAGTACGATGAGTCCCGCTTTTCTCTCCTCTGTAAATCCCCAAGGCCTAGTAACCGGAATAATCCTCTTCGCTTTTTTGAAAAGAAAGCGTGGAAAGGCTTCAGAAAATTTGCTATCCCCAGTAATCCATATTACTATGCCAACACTACTAATCTATAAGTATTTTACGGCCAGATTCAAATAAAAAATAAAGCACTTTTGGCCCATTAGATTTTGCTGAGTTCTCTGCCCGCCTTTTCCTGCAACCACAAGCTTAATATCTAAAATTCTGCTTCCTTAATTGGATTAATACCGGCATTTTAGCTAAGGCAGGAAAAACATTCCATGGAGCATACATGTTGTTACCTATATCGTAAGAGCTATTCGGGCATCTTGAATTTTCTTAAAGTTTCTATCAGTTAGGCAAATAGCTACAGATGATAAACAAGAATAGTCTGAAGAAATGCAGATGTCAAATTATGCATATATATATAATCCTTTCTTTAAGCTCCTTTTCTTTCAAAAAGGAATTGATGACTCTTTAATAAGTTTTTTATTATAAAAAAAACAAGGTTGTTTGAGAAATAAAAGCTTTTTTAATTGCCCTGAAAAACTTTGGAAAAAATATGATACTAAGTATTCAGCAAATCTTTTAGGGAATTAGCTTCAAAGAAGCAAAAAAAATTATTGAAAAAGAAAATTTAGAATGCCTTCCTTGTAATGAAAATGAAAGGCTTTATTGAGAAAGCTAAGGGGGAAGATTAGCAGAAAAAAATAGCAAAAATTTTGCTTAAAAAACAATCTTGAAATAACCGGTTTAGAGAGATAGGAAAAGTTCCCTTTCTTGCCTGCTCAGTAGGTTTTCGGGATGTTTTTTTTTCTTCCCTGGCAGCGCTTCAATACTAGCGATAAAACTATTACAAAGGTTCTGGGGAAGGAAAACTCCTAAAGCCCAATTCCCCGGGAGATTGACCGCTGCTCTGGAGAGCGGATCAAAAGAAAAACTTGAAAAAGTCTTCTCTGTAAGCAGCAGTGGGGGTCTCTATCTTGTTCAGACGAGAACGGATAACGACATAATCAATGTCGAGCTGCTCGAGCTCGGCAGAGCATGTCACCCGCGTTCAGATCATGCTGTCATAGGAAGATTCCTCTTCTTTACCATTCACATTAAATTAAATTTCGCAGATGTGGATATTGTAAACATCGCTATCTAAATTATAAGCACTTATAACACGCGGATCGATTGTCTTTCCTCGCTTCCATCTCTTACTCCTAACTCTCAAGCGCCTGTGATAGATTTCCTCTGGGAGGGCCCATTCAGGCCAAAGACTTAAAAAGCTAGTTCTTGCAAAAAAGAATAGGCCTTATTTTGTTTAAATTCCCATCTATAAAAAATTGAAGTATCTCAAAACAATTGCAATAGCTGAGCCAATAGAAGCGTTTATGGCTTGGACCGTGAAGGTATTGATATACCCTCCACCGAGATCCTGCGCTTCTAAATTAATACCCCATGAAAACAAATAAAGAATATAGGTAAATATTCTAAATTTCCAAAATACAATACTAGGCTAAAAATAACCCAGAATAAGCTACTCATTTAAATTAATCCTCACACCATCAATAGTGGTAAATAATTTCTTATTGTCTGCATTTCAAAAAATCCATTTCTTTAAAGCATTCAATGGATAAAAACATATAGATACCGCTCTTAAAGCTCTTATCTATCTCTCTAGAGTCGTTTTTCAGCTTGCTACTTTTTAATAGGAGAGAAAATGTTTACATAACTAATATGATTTAGCGATAGAATGCCAATAGGGCGCATACCTCAGTTTTGGTAGAGTATCACCGACATGGTGAAAGTCACTGGTTCAAATTCCCGTTGGCATTGAAATTCTTTAAAAAACCATAATGTTTTCAACTTTTTTAAATGCCACTAGACCTATATTGGACAATTCATCAAAATTTTCACCTTTGGAGTTTAAAATATATCGCCTTTAGTCTTTCAATTAACGGCAAAAATCGCCCCGCTTTCTTCTTAATTCTGCCTACCAAGCTGTAGCCTGCTTAAACATCTTAAGCAAGAGACTTGTTTCCAGCTTAGCGAAAGTAATTGGAAAACAATTTTCTTAGACCAATTCAAAATTCAAGCTTTAAACTATTTTTGGTTCTCGAACGAAGTTTCTGAAAAAAATATAATTCAGGCTCTTATATTTTCCTTATCCTTTGCTTTTCTTTATCAATTTTCATTCCTATTTTTTGAAAATTTATGATGCTTTTATAGTAATACATGCCTATATGATTATTATCTTAAGTTATAATCTAGGTGATGAATTTAAATTTGTAAATTCCATTTTGAAAATTTATGTATTTTTTGAAAATTTATTGTTACGTTTAGAGTAAGACATGCTTATGCTGTGATTTATTATGCTTAATTATATCTAGGTGTCATGAATGTTAAATTGTGTAATTCTCCGATTAACTCGACTTGTAATTATTCAGCATATACTTAAAACAAATTTATTTTTTACAAGGAAACCATATGATGATGCGCATTTTAAACATATCTTTAGTTCAAAATGAAGATTACTCTTGGTGGTATTTTCTTTATATTTCCCTGGTTTTCACCAGTGCTTGTAGAGGAGCGGAGGAAAGTGGCACATACAGAAGTCCCCCCCGGAGATACCAACACAAACACCCCTCCCCAAAAAACACAAATGCATATGTCCGTTCGTCGCTGTAAATGGTAGAAGGTTCGACTGCACGATTGATGTCGGATTTATGTGCCACGCCTGGAAAGATATCTACGAGGTGAACGCTCTAAAACGATATTGAAAGATGACCAAAACTTGGAATTTATTATCCGACTTCACAAAAAAAACGGACGGGCGATGCTTCAAAAGATGGCCTCTAGCTGGTGATAAGGCTTTCAGTTGACACCGAACTCAGGGCTTCCTTTGTCATAGAGGTCCGTCTCCTGACCCGGCGTGGGCCCAATCAGCAACCTTAGCCCTGCTCCCAGTGCTAATGATTCCTTACCTTTTCTGTGTCGCAGCTGAAGCTACCGGCACAGACGACACGGCTAATTTTGATACGGGCCTATTACTCCTCAAGATGATACTCCTACTGAAGATGAACGCTCGCAAGTTTTACCCTGCTAAATCATGTCGCCATTGTCGGTGGCTGGCAAAATACAGCGCCAGCGGCTAACACGCTCAACATCAACCTTGACCATGATGATGATAGCCGTCCAAAAAACTATCTTCAGCAGCAATATGACGAATATGGAAAACGTAAAGTTGCTTAGTTGTCTTGATAACATGCTATCCATGTCTTTTTCACCATCAACTCTCGCCGAGGAAGCCTGTGAAACCATGCTTTATGGCCTGCTTATTTCTTCTGCCTAATCTGACGGCTCAAACCTAGAACCGTCGACACCGTTCCTGCTGGCGCCCGGCATGCTGAAGAACGGCCCACGCCCCCTCGCTTAAACCAGTCCTCTTTCTGTTCTAATCTCGCTACAACGAAGGCGGGCTATGTACAATCACCCTCTCCTCGCCTAGCATAACGATGTTTTTTTTATCTTGAATTATTCCGACTGTTGGGATAGGGGAAATCGCCATGAGTAGGGGGTATATACAACCGCTCTTCTTCGCCCGATATTCGCAATCTTTTTTTATCTCTAATGAACCGCCAACCGGTGGCGCTGGTATATACAAATCAGGATCCTCCACCCCTACAGTTACCAAGTTTCTTCTTTAATCGCTAATATAGTCACTTTAGCAATGGGGAGGCATGTTAAACTTAGCCTCCTTCGCTAACATTGACCAGACCTTCCTTTTTATCTAATATAGCCCGAGCGATTGGTGGTGGCTTTATATCCGCTAACACATCCTTCCCAGCTTTTATGTCTCTTTTTAACTCTATACGCTCGTGACGAGGAGATGGCATGGTATACTTGCGCCTCCTCGCCTACTATAGTAAACACTATTTTTTGGGAAAATAGAGATACCCCCGCTCCGGGCATACAACCAACTGAAGGAACCTGATTTGGCGATACCATATTCGAATCGCTGGATTTAGCGGATCCTTACAAATGACGGCCCCCGGCCCGGGGACTTATTTCGGTACAATGAAATTTAACTGATCCTAACTCGATATATTACAATGCAATCACCTTTGATACTAACTCTACAACGTCGATACCAGCTTGGGCTACGATGTCCCGCTATCCCAGCCTGTTTGGCGGCAACCCCCAATCCCGCTATTGACAAATACAGGGGGTTTGTACATACGCTTTATCCCATCAACTGGTATTTCAGGAACTTTACTACATAGTGAAGACGATACGCAATTGGTATACTGATTTAAACTGGTGAGCGGGGAATCAGCATTTGATTGGTACTGCTACTAGTACTACTGATCTTCCCTTCCCAGTGATGTTATCAACCCTGTTGCCACTGATCTCGACCGGTTACCCTGATCCGGCGCGACCAACTAGGCGTCCACGAATTCGAACAGTAGTAGGTATAGGTAGTAGTGTAGGAAGCCCTTTAAAAAAGCCCAACCTTGCTTAAAGAGAGGTAAATAGAGGAGCTGGAAGCTTTTGAAAAACGTTCATGAACGCTATTCCTCTAAGTGCCTTCCCAAAGCAGGCTATTGGTCCCTACCCCCGACTCCTAGGGATGGGGAAAGAGAAAACGGTAACCCGTTTGTTTGTATGCCTGTATTGATTACAACCACTTATACTAAACTAAAGGTTTTGGATACTAAGCAAGTAACTGAATTCATATATTCTTTCCAATTTAGAATTTTTGAAGATCAATTGAACCCGCTAAAGGTGCACCAGCGTTATTCTCCGAGCAGGACCTGATGCTTAAATGCCCCTTGACACATTTCCCAATCCGAGACATTAGGATAATACTGCTCAGAGCTTTATCGTGAAAGACAAATTTTGTGCAGCAGCATACCATTAATCCATTGCGCCTAATTAAATAAGCTTTAAGAATCAAGCACAACAAACGCCGCTTCTTCCCTTCATATCAATCGGATTATAAGCCTAAGTTCTCCACTGCAGGCTTAAAATTCACTGGATACACATTATACATTCTAATTATTTTCTTCCGCTTCAGTTCACCTACTGACAAGAGTCTATAGTCTCTCTATAAATCCACCCTATACAAATCGCTCAAATACTGTTTTTTGTAGAAAGATGTAAAGCATTAAATCAGCGTCGTTGATCATATTGACCCAACAGCGAGAAGAGAGAAAAGCCTAAAATCGCCGAATAAACGATCATCTATAAAAGCTCTGTAAAAACTGCCTCGCACAACCAGCACCACCTTGCGACCGATATTTCTTACTTATGCTGGCTTTTAAACTCAATAATACAGGGGGGGCCTTAGAGAGTTCTTTTCGGCCCGGCTATGCGATTTGCATTCCTAGGATTGCGTAAGTAATCATCGCTTACTAATTTAAATGTCGGCACTGCTTTGTTTTTGATCTCTTAGATCAGCTTATCCTCTTTATCTTTTCTATCTTTATTTTATCGCAGGTAATATGGAAATTTTTTTTAAATAAGAAATCCATTTTTGAACCGATTTTTTCATAGTATCTCTTCAGTATTAATGTAAAGATATTGAACTGCCTTTTAGTTTGTCTGCTAAATTTTTTTAATTATTGACAGCTTGAACATATGCTCTGATATAGAGAATATATAGTATTATATATGTAATGGACTATAGATGTCTATACATTGAATAATTTTCTAGCCATTTCATGGTTTAAAGAAAAATCTACACCTTTCTCATTAAAGAAAAAGCCGCATCAAAAAAATAAAGAGCATATACAATGGAAAATACTCATTTGCTATACATAATAAAGCCGAGACCTGCGCTGTCGCCTTAGTTGAAGATATTAAACAAGTCAGTGATTGCCTTTATGGAAACAGGAAAGTAATGAAAGCTTTCGCCTAAAACCCCTAGACGATATTCCAATAGGGCTCAAATATCCTTGTGGATATGCCAGCCGAGGAGCGGGTACAGTTATTAATACGGGCAACCAAAGATATCGGTTTTACACCGGTGAGCACTGTTTAAAAGGGCGAGCATTCGGCATGTGAATAATATGAAAACAAAAACGCTGGTGAGTTTAACATATACTTATAAACTATTCTGTATTATTATTCACTAATAAATAAATCAAAAAAAAACGAGGTAAAGAATGGAACACTCATTTCGAGGATATAAAAAGAGAACGGAAGAGTCGGCATGAGGAAATCACCGTAATAGTTATTTCTTTTTTTTTTTTTTTTTTTTTTTTTTTTTTTTAAATGCCCTGTAGAGGGTGCTAGCTATGCCAAATAAGATGTTATTAAGCTATGCAGACATAGCTTATGGAAGATTTGCAGTTTGGCGAGGGATTTGGAACTTACACTTAGAAACCATTATCGGCATAGCCGCTAATCCCCCCTAATGTAGCGGCGGCCATAGTATCGGTATAGAACAAGATGGACGAAACAAGTATAGTAGAGGGAATTAAAATATCGGTTAAACCCGTAGCCGGTTTTTCGATAGAACAAAATGGCGATATTCAACCATCGCACTGGCGCTAGGAACTGCTAAAGATTTGTGCAGTGGGCCAGTGAAAATGCAAAGAGAAACCTGCCGATAAAAAAGATTTATGGGTGGCTACAAAATGCGGGGAATCCGATACCAGCTCTGGATAGGATCCTGCAGTACGGAAATTCTTGGAAAAGCTGCGGCTTAGATGGCCTAGCCTGCTTGGCGAGCATCGGAGCTCACCGGCGGAGAACACCTCGTCAAAGAGCGTTGCTATCTCAGCAGAAGTAAGCCGCACCAAAATTTCAAGCCGTTTCGATGATTACGATGCTTATGATTAGATAGAAATAAAAACCGATGACCTCGCCAGCAGCCAAACCTACCAAAGGAAATGATAGAGGGCGAGATTGATTATATAGAAGAAAAAGCTATGGGCAATATGCAAAAAATAGGCAACCTTAAATAAAGTAGATGTCCTGCAAGCTGCCTGAAACCAACACAAGGCCCCCCCCCCGGTTGATATATGGATGTTTAACCTTTCGTCTGCCGCCGAAGGAGTGCTGTATAATCTTCAAGCAGCTGCCGGCTATACAATACATCTTTTCCCCACCGGGCAAGGCAAACGTTTATCGCAACCCTGTAATGCACGTGATAAAATATCGGCTAACCGCTCAGAACCGTCCGAACTATGACGAGCATAAGATGTGGATGTCATCGCCCGCTACGGGGGGCCGTAAATGAGTATAGATGCGGCCGGCGAAGCTATCGCCGAAGGCTGTTATCCGTACTTGTAATGGCAGAAAAACATCACCGAAGCGCTTCGCCTGAGAGTGTTGTATGACTAAACTTTATAGAGCGCCTAGTAGTATTTCATTTCGCATTTTAATTACTACTTAATTTTATTACTCAGTTTAAAGTCCTAATTAAAAAAATCACCTATACCCTATACTTATATATCCTATAGAAATTATAGCTCTACTGAATACAGACAAATTTAAATATATAAAAAAAGCAAAACAATTTATAGAGTTTTGTTATACTAAACTTTATAGAAGGCATATTATAATTTCATTTCCGCATTTTGAATTACTTAATTTTTTATTACTCAGTTTAAAAGTCTAATACAAAAAATCACAACCTATACCCTATAGCTTTATATATCCTATAAATTATAGCTCTATGAAATACAGGACAAATTAAATATATAAAAAATCAGAAAACACATTGAAAGCCAGAATAGTCCATAAACAAACCCAGTGGCAAGCCATTCTTGAAGATATCGCCTTTGCAGAGAAGAGGCCGCCGCTTAAATACGTCTATAAAGTTTCGAATGGAATAACTGGGCTTTTTCGCAAAGTTTACTATCATTCATATCCAATTATTAAGAAATTACATGCTAAACTCATCATTTATTATTTCCCTAGAGAGTTTTAGGTTTCCCTCTAAAAGATGAAATTTCCATTTTTGGCTAGGGCGCCATGAACCGTTCGTGCTTTCCGCTCTAGCTCAAAAAGCCAGCAAAATGACTGGGGAGTTTGAAATGTAATTTGGATACATACGTTAATAGTAAGGTCCACAACTAATTCCTATTATACTATCGCATGTTACAATACCGGGCGGGAACACTATGCCCATGTGGATCGGACGATTTAAAATGGCGTAGCCACGGGCGAAGTCGCCGGCGTTCCAATATTATCGCAGCCATCATCCCCCCCAAACCCCCGAACCGGGCCTCCCCCACCCAGCAATTTTATATGCCATGAAAATATCTGGAGGCTATCACTATACTGAGTATGGGCGGCTTCAAGCTTTAGCAACGATGTATCATGGCCTCATTCCCATTGCCTGCTGCCATATCCTAGTTGGCCCGGGGAAATGCCTACGTAAGTGAGGCAAAGCGAATGCTTCTTTGGTCCATTTTTGGCAATAGATTTTTGGCCCGGCCACAGAAAAATCGCATTTATCCGACCGATTAACAGTGATAGCAATATAAGTTCCTGTTGAATTTAGTCCAGGCCAATGTGAACATGTGAATAAATAGCCCAGCTTTGGCTTTTTACATCCGATAAAACTTTAGCGCACAGAAGTATTGGAAAAATGCCCCAAGCAAATCCAAAAACTAAAAA
Organism: Ophioderma brevispina; assembly: GCA_023653785.1. Taxonomy (NCBI): domain Eukaryota; kingdom Metazoa; phylum Echinodermata; class Ophiuroidea; order Amphilepidida; family Ophiodermatidae; genus Ophioderma; species Ophioderma brevispina. Next base: position 137,562 of record JAMKCH010085452.1, read on the forward strand.
CTCCCACCTCAGAAATAACGCGGCTGCCGAAGCCGCTTGGCGCGATTATGCTGAAATTATCTAACGCAGAAAACCGCGAGATCTAGCCCAGATAAGCGATCAATATACTGCCGAACATTTAGAAGTACACGGCAGGCCCATTGTATGGTGGCTGAATAATCTTACAAATAACGGATCACTTTTTCTATGCGCTGAAACCACCGTTTAGTTTATGGGCGATAAATGCTCCATGGCCGAATCACATTCTACTACCAACGCGTTTTCGCTGCGGAAATACCCTGTGCGTTTATTTCGTTGGAAAATTCCGAAAAACATAATCTATCAAAAGAAAATGACCAGCAAGCTAGCATCAAAGTCGGTGCCATCTCCGCTCGTCTCTCCAGATTAGAGGGTATGGAAGCCCATCTAGAAGTACGATATCCGCAGTCAAAAATACTCTTAAAGATTGATCTCTTTTTATTCACTTCTTTTTTTTTCTTGAATAATTATTCAGATTTTACTATATCACAAAAATGACAGTTCTGCCCGTTATTCCAGCCAGACTGGAACTCTTCGCGACTTTGTCCCTAAAAAACTCTTGCAAGAGATTTAAGGCCCGGGCAACCGCTGATTCACACCTCTCCTATGAAAACGCTTTTAACTCTCTTAGATCACAAGCTGTTTACAAAACTTTTGATAGGCAGCTGATAGCATGAAATTTCCTCCGCCCCTCTTCAGACAGAAAAAAAATCTAAATTGAAATATCAGCTACAGCAAAATTTTTATTGCTGAACCGCCAAAGAACATAATAACGGAACAAGCGAATAATCATGTTCTAAAAAACCTCGTACCAACAGGGCGAGAAATACGACATTGTAATCAATTTACAAGGCGAATGAGCCCCTACTTCAAGCAATTGATATAAAAAAATTACTAAACCCCTTTGCCTCGAATTCTGGCCGAGAATGACGCAACTGTTTTTCAATCACTGCCAACCCAATGAAGATCCTTATAGGATAACAGAATTGAGTCGAATTCTCCCGAAATGAACAACACTTTGCCGAGCAATACCGCTAAAGAGGCTAAACTGCCGAATATTGTAAAGTAGTTATTTGATAAAAATAGCAAGGCCTTTGTATTTCCCTCTAGATCCTGTATTCCCGTATAAGGAAATGTGCGGAGCCTTATTTTCATCAACATATGGAGTTTATGCTATACAACAGCCTTTCTGCAAAACTCCTATTTCCAAAACTAGCGCCAAGCCCTTGAGCAAACCGAAAAATTAGAGCAGCTTAGGTTCTGGAAAATGGCTACATTATCATCCATAGCCCAAACTAAGACTAAACTCTACGATGTAAATACCTTAGATGATTTAAAAAAGTTAAAAGACTACCTAAAAAACAAGAAAAAAATCTTAGAAACAAAACTTAAAGAAAAAATATTATCTCCGAAAATTTTCTTCCGCAAAATAAAGACTTTTAACTAGCTAAGCTTTTATAGCTACTTAAGAACTATCAATGATAGCCTAGCGTTAATTCCGAATAAAATATTCATAGAGAATCTATAATTTTCTTGTGAGTCAAAGTAAGAATCTTTCCTTCCTGGTAATAGATCATTTTAAAACATAAAATAAACAGCCTAATACCTAATTCCAGTTTATTATATTAAACTTGTAAAATAACATAACTTCAAAGATTTTCTGTAGTCCTACATCTCCTATAAGGCCAATAAAAATCTAGTTCAAATGGCCGAGTGAATACCACAATTTCCAAATAAAACCTCTATACTAAGACTGTGTGCCATTGTCGGGGTAAAGCTACCTTGAGTCAATCACCACTATCATCATTTCCAAAAGCAGTAGCGGTTCAAACAATTTTTCAGGATCATACTCGTGCTCCCCGGATAATATTTTGAATAGAATCATTAATATACGTACATCATATTTTAGCACCAAGGCCCCTTTCCAAAGGATACGATCAAAAATGGACTTGTTCTCACCAATATTTCAAATAGCATAGTTTTTGCATCAGCATATTTTGGGTGCAGAAATCAGCATTTTTTGTCAAGCCTAATGTTTAAAAAACAAAACAAGCTGAACTAACAGGTAAAACATAGTATCTCCGCCAGGCCGACCAATGCCTATATATAGAGCTATACTCAAATTGAACCCAATATTCATATTGTATAATTTGTAAGCTCTGCTTACTAATAGCCCTGTATTACTATCTATAGCATGAAATGCTTTTCCGGTTATTAATAAGGATTCCCATATAAATACTCTATATAGCTAAAAGGGTTTCCTAGAGATGGCCAAAGTCAAATTTTATACCGTGCAGAATATTACTTCATCAAACAATATTGGCCACACCATAGCCGAATCCTAGTCTAAGAATATTTAAAATTTAAAAGTTGATACAGCCATGTATTCTAATCTCTGCTTGATAATATCATCTTCCCCAGCACCAGAACTTAAAATCACAAAAGCGAAGTGTTAGCAGAACCGCTTAACAAGTCTGAAACTTCTACAATACAGATCTATAGGGATAGTAATATATATCGTCTTTTTGCAATATCAAAATCCGATTTCTAGTTTCACATTATTTGCACTCGCCGATGAAATTTATTATAACCTCATCAAAGAAATCTTTAGCTGAACTTTTTTTCCCTTGATTGATAGCGGACCTGAACTTTCCATAGGTAATCATAGTAAGCGATCCTGCAGCAACCCGAACTAGAAAAAGTATTATCCAAGCAGTACAACACGTTACAAGAATACTCTTCTTGTCTTTCCTCTACTTCTCACAATGAAAACCTCTACCTTTATATATTCTCCTTAAAAGAACTATTTAAATGAAATATCTTATGGTTTTAATCGGGGTAAAAATTTAAAACGACAGAACTTTTTTTTCAAAGCATGGGCTAGGGGGGAGGGAGGATTGGATTTTTTTATAAGTCGCAACTACAAAGACAGAGCCCAACCCCATACAAAGGGCGTAGGCTCTGCTCTAAAGAATACGATCTATTTTAATGTTTCTTAAATTATAAGGACTATAAAATTACTCCGAAGAAACGCCGAAAGAAGCGCCTACGTGCATTCCAAGAAGATGTCCAAGTTCAGAATCCTTATTAGTCCATCTTGCGTTTTCTCCTCACCTGTATAGGTTAATTCATAAATGAAATTTTACAAAGTAAACCAGCGGCAGGCGTATATTTAATCGATGGAGTGAATCAATCCTATTGGGAATGAATCATATAATTTGACGTCCACATACTCCCTGTACCATTCATATCCATTTCTATCCCAAGCGCTAAAGCAAGTGGCCCAAAATAAAAAGTTGGCTCAACATCAACCTGAAAAAGAGCTTTGTAGTCATCGTCTTCAGCCAAAAGGGCGTACGGATTGTTATAACCCTTCAACTTCATTAATACCATAATTTTTCCATTAGCAAACTTAGTTCTCAGAGTCACACAAACTAAGCGCATAGTAACGCCTCAAACCAATTTTTCCTTGTCCCAAGGCCCCCCTGCGCTGCCACTTAACTCGTTACATGCGAATTTTTCCAGCGTCCTTGTTTAAAGCTAGTGCCATCACTGTCTAAAACTTTTACAACACACACAACAGCCGAATCCAACGGGAATAGCAATAACCAAAACCTATCGTAACGTATTTCGCGGGAATGAAGCTTCAACGCCCAACATTCATGCTTTGGTACAACCAAAACCTTCCCTTCCAGCTTCTCTAGCTTGTATAGCTGTGGCCGCTTCTACAGCTTGGTGTAGCTGGTCTAAAGCTCAAATTTCATCGCCATTATCAGGATACCATCAGGGTCATATGGGAACACATCACATCAACACATCAGCAGCCTCAACAGCCTCAACAGCCTCCTTCTCTCATACGCACCGCCATAGTTTTCCATATTCAGCAAAGCACCAAAGTAAATGTTAATAGGCACTATACCGCCAATACCAACGGCTATAGCTTAATCCAATTAAACTTCATCCCTTATTGTACCTAACCTATAACCTATCCTATGAAAGATACAAAATGGGGTTTTATGGGGCATAAATACCGTGAAGGGTAACATCGGCCAGTATAATGTTTCCATCACCGGCAACCCGTCGCCATAAAACCCCAGTCGGTAAAAACGAGAGTTAATAACACCGCCGAAAAGGTCGAACCTCTAACTAAAGAACTGCTTATTTCAATAGAATGACCAATGGTTTACTGGCACTCCATCCAGGTTGAGATCACTCCATCAGCTTCATAGGCAACTTGAAGCCAACCTGCCTTTACGTTATCACATACCCGTAAAATTATGGTCCAGCTGTATCAAAATAGGAATCCACGCCCGCTTTTATTGGAACCTTGTTTTCTTGAGTATTTCCATCCTGCCTTCAATGTCAACCGAAACCGATGCAGCAGCAAAAACAGACTAATAAGATTGTAGACGCTAATAAAAGCACCAGATCATTTTCAATTTGTATTTTAATAATTTTTTTTTCCTCTCTTCATACTAAAGGATTGAAATTTTTTATTGTTTAACGAACAGGCTTTTCTTTCCTCTGTAAAGCAGAGGCGAAAATACGAGGCTATCCGCCCGGTCTGTTTTGTACCACATATACCATCACATTTTCTTTGGTAAGGATTTTTCTGAAAAAACAATTCATAATTTCTTTAAGCCGACGGACAACAATAAAATACCCGTTTTCCATTATTTTGCACCAAAATCAACATAAATTTCAACTAACTAATCATTATGGCCTACCAAATAATGACCACAATATAGATAATAGCTTAGGAATAAAAGTGCCGTAGCCAAAAACATAGTTAAAATTATACTCAAAAAAACTTGTTAATAGCATTAAATTAATAGTACTGTATCCCCAGAATGTACCTGATAATAAGGACCATCCTGTGTACATGTACGATAATTCGTTATGTAACATTAATTTTTTTTTTTTAAGTTTTTTTAAAAAATTCTTTTTAATCTCTATTAATTGAAATTTTTTGAATTTTTCATCAGTTGTTTTTTCAGCTTCTCATGCTTTGACCATAGAATACAAACAACAATAATATTTCAAAAATTTCAGAAAGAAGTTTAAAGTAATGTCATCGCTTCTTATATGCAGAAGAGCTAATAGAATCGCCCTAGATAAAACAACATGCACACTGTTTAGTTATGGATAAAAACCCCAATGCTTTATGCTTTTCCTGCTTGTGAATATAAAAACAAATCAATGGATTTGAAAAACGAATAAAGTAATACCCTTAATTGCTGATTATATCCAATGAAAGAGCAGCCTTAGCAAGCGCGCTCAGAGTTCATCATGAAGTTAAGCCTTTTCAAGCCTGCCGGATTGTCGGTAGTGATTTCCGGGGAACCATGGCTGCTTTAACCAAAGCCATCGGGAATCATTACAATCAAGCCGGAAACAGCCTAAAAGCGAGCCATAGTTAAAAATGCGGGAATGTTTTGCAAGAAAATAGGCTTTCGCAGCCTAATTTTCAAGGTTTTAATGAGGAGTATCTGGAGATCTTCTCGCTCTGAGGCTGAAGCCGCAACTGCAGGAAGCAGACAAAAGCTACCACAAACTGAAAAAAGACTTAAAAAGTACGGACATTTGTAGTGTTAACCAAGCATTCAATGGGGAGAGAGGTATTAGGCATGTCAAAAACCCCCAGAACTTCTTAGCGGCTTTTAAAGAAGCCGCAAAATTCTCGAAAAATTTGGAGGACTCATCGTAGAAGAGTATATTCCAGCAGATGAGCTTTCTATCGATGCCCCTTATCTAGCACGGAAAAATACATATCTCCGGTATAGCCGATAGATATAACAAAGCCCCCATTCTTTGTCGAGGGACCGGTTCATACATGCCACCAGCTTGCATAGTACAAGTATCCAAAAAGTATTCTAGAATTTAAAAAAGTATGTGCCTTATGGCAGAGAAAATGGCGCCGCTAAAGCGATATCGCGTTCGCGGAAGCTATGGTTTGGCTAGGAGAAACAGCCCTAGGCTTTCGGGCGACTTTGTCCATCTTATACAACGCCATTGCATATGGCCCAATCTTATGCAGAGCATTTTAGAATAGCTAGCCGCCCCCCAGCCGACCTAATAGAAAATGAAACAATGGGGTGCTAGGACGTGCATTGTAGGCCGACAGGCACGATAATCGATATACGAAATGTAGATAGAGCTAGAAAAATTCCCTGAATCGCCGAATTGTTTCTTTTTAGGTGCAAAAAGGGCGATAAAATTTTCCCGCCAAGAAACAACCTGATGAAATCGATCAAATTTCGCTTATGGCGCTAGCCTAGTTTGGCATTAAAATCCTAAAACCAGCAGCAAAGCACTTTATTCAAATCTCTACACAATAATAAATGAATAATATATAAACCAATAATAACGATATGAACGGCTAACAATTAAGAAAGACACTGGAAAATAGAATTTTTCTAGAGGAATTCATAGAAATACAAATATGAAAAAAAAATTCTAAAATTTTTTTTTTTTATTTTTTTTGAATACAGGCCTTCATCATCTTTTTTCATTTTTGAATCGATACCATAACAGGATTGCAGGCTCGGCAGCATTTTAATAAGAGAGAGCTTAAATTCCTTTAATTATTCAATGAATAAGTTCTCAGTGCTTATTTTTTTTCTAATTGCCTTTTTGCTGGCCATGTTTGTAATTCCTCTCTATGGTTTATGAAAGTTATGTATATCTAGGAAATAACAAGAGAAATTCCTGCTATTCAACAGGGTTAAAGGGGATAAAGCTTTAAGTCTTTTAAAAGAGGGCTGAAGTCCTAAATGACTTTGCGCCTTGAAACTCAATACGCTTTTTATCAGATTTATATGCACAGCAATCACTGGTAATTTAGCCTTATACCATCTCAATGAGATACAACTCCATAAACTCTACAGCAAAAAATCCGGTTATTAGCAATATATAGCTGTCATTTAAAGAAAGCCGAGCTTACGAAAATTCTGAACTGGAAAAAGGATGTATTAAATTAATACTATCACATTCTTCAAAAACAGCCAAAACCATGCCTTAGCCAACGAAAAAATTGGAAATAAGCTTTTTCAATGAATAATTTGCTATTGCGTTGCCTTTTTTAGAGAAGAGCATTTGCCCTCCAAAGAGACATAGTCCCATTGGCATAAAAACTAGCTGATATATATGCTATGGCGAAGAATTTTCAAAAAGCGCGGGATTATCTAAAACAGCTATAATGCGGGAACGGTTCATTGCCGATTAAAACACAACGGTCATCATCATATTAATATCAACTAGCGTAGTACGAGGAAATAATAACAATGCCCTAACATAGATTCCAGCTATAAACAATCCGAGGATTGTGCGGTAATACTGGGTTATCGCTCTAAATCATACAAAGCAGGAGCAAAAGGCTTTTCTGCAGTTTTGAGAAATTTTAGGGCGTCATTTTAATAACTACTCTGCCCTAGTTATTCAAGCACGAGAGACTTATTTTGACATGCTCATGAAAAAGAATCTCTATGAAGAGGGGCTTCAGCAACTTAGGTTGATCAGTTGGGGGAAAAAAAATCTAGAGAAGCTAAAGATAGTTATAAGGAAGAGCGCGCTTTTTTTCAGCTATCTGCTGCAAAAGAAGTCTTTGCTTAAGATCTTTTCAGAAATGTATGATGTTGAGAGAATTCAATTTTTAAACTCTATGTTGGACACCGCTGACCTGAATAGCATTCCCAATGAAGGAGGCATATCCGGTTTTCAGAAAATGTTTCTAAAATGAGCTATATAAATCATGTTCAGCCCCCTACTAGCCAAGCAAAGCTAATGGATCCAGCAATCAAGCTACTCATATAGCCAGAGAATTTCCCAGCCAAAAAATCCGCGACTCCTTTTTCACAAGTTTTCATCATAAGCCAGCCGGCAAAAACGCAGCTATGCGACTGAATAATATCTTGGCTGACAAAAAAAGACTGCCACTGCTCCCTGCTCAACTTCTCAAACTTCAGGATACAAAGGCCGGGCCAAAACAGTTATTTATCTACGCTAGCTTTAAGCCTAAGCCCAGTTTTTTTGAAGCCTTAGATAGCGCTTTGAATTGTCTCGCTAATATGCTTTGGAAAGTCTTTCTTAGATACTTTAGAGAAAAAAAAATTCTCTATGGAAATACCTTACCCCCGAAGATGATGTTTTAGATGCTCATCTTGTAAAGGAAGAAAGCAACGCTAGAAGCCGATCAAGGAAAGGCAACTTCATCATACCGTGTCTCTAACCGTTCTGCTTTCTTAGGAAGCATTCAATATCCTAATAGCGCGAACCTCAAATAAGCTCAGAGAAAATAGATTTTCTTCAGTCACAAATACCCGCTTCGCTTCACAGCGAAGAATCATAGAGCCTAGCTTTCGCTGAAAAAGCTTGAACTTAAATTTAGCTTAGTTATAATAAAAAAAAAACTAGGCTTATGCTGGAAAAACAGCATCACAGTATAATAGTACCGTCGTTTGAAAGTAAGGTGCTATATTCATAATCTTTAGCCTTAAATACGGTAGCAGAGTCGCTTGATAAAAAAATACACAGCGTACCAAGCTTATCATAAAACAAGACGCTTCTATATGATGGGCCAGCACAAACCGGCAAGGGCTATAATAAAAACATAACAACAAATAAGGTTGCCAAGGTGAAATTTTTCCCCAAAGAACAGGGATTGTCCGTCTAGCGCTTTTCTTATCGTTCTTTCATTCATATCACGAAGGTTGTTATAGAGATCAATAACCAGGCAAAGCTTCCACAAGCTAAAGTCTGAGTATAATATCCTTTAAAGATATACTGCCAATTTAAGTCTACTATTTATAAGCACTTATGCTTATAACTGGACCAAGAACAACAAAGGCGCTATCCCCATCCTCCGCCAAGGCCAAAAAGCCAATGGATACCGGCTCCGCTGTAATAAAAAACAACCGCATACTAATAAGCGCTATAGATAAATCCAAACGAGCTTATAGGAAGCCGATCCTAGACTAAATACCAAGAAAATGAAATAGAGAGCAATCATATTTTTTTTCAGTTTCTTGCTTGTAATTTTTCCTTGTTGAAGAAGCCGCTTAGTGCCAACTCTATTTCAGGCTATCAGAGGCTCTTTGGAAATCGAATAAATCATTGCGATGTTACAGATTATCTGCAGCAAAACACTTCTATCTACTAAAATAAAGCAAATCCTGTTAATGCTCTTCCCGCACAGCTTCTCCTCTAGATATAACTTAAAAAATCCTAAAAGCCACTCCACACCCGATAAGACTAGGCGCTCTAGCATCCACCAAGGTCTCGCCTCAGTATAGAAAAAGTAATCTTTAATAGTTCGGCTTTGCCAGAGAGGACATATTCTAAATTAAAGCGAACTCCCCTGTTCAACTAAAAAAAATTTAAATAAAAATTTTTTAAGCTGCAGCGAGAATAGGCTTTCTTCTTTCTCTTCATGCACATATTTTTTAACGGCAGAACGCAAAGCACCATCTATAATGCGGAAATAGGCCGCTGGTTTCTCCAAAGATGATAATCTCCGGATGAATGGGGCAGGCACAAAGCAAACGGATGCTGGCAGTCTCTAACTTCTCTAATCTGGCTTTTCCGCTGTTACTTCCACTAAAAACCACGCCGGCAATCTTGAAAATTTTGAATGTATTTAGAGTTTACCCACCTCGTAGCGAGTGACGAAAGCGCTCGTGAACAAATTCCTCCTAGCTCTTCAATAAACCCATAGTTTTCATAGATACGATAAGGCCAGCTCTGTTTTTTCAATAAAACTTTTTTCATGCCTAAACGCATACTGGCTCCGTACCTCGCTAATCTTTTGCTCCTCTAATCGATGAATAACCTACCAGGCTCTTCTAACTTCAAGAGATTGTCCTTTAATTAGCTCCCTATATTGCCTTTGGTAATCCACAAGATTTTCTAGCTATCTCTTTAAGCTAACTGCAATCCTACACAGTGCCCCCGAAACAAAGGAAATTCTAAATCCAATACACGACAAGATCCATGGAGTAACGTTTACTTTTCCCTCATGCCTCTAAGCGCCAAAGCCCCCCCCGGGTATAATACCGCCGTGAAAGCCAGCAAGTTTTTTTCGCATGGCTTCTTCATTGTAAGATCAAGCTTCCATTGCTTTTCACTTTTTCAAAATCAGTTACATCAATATAATGGATTTCCGGACGAAGAAGATTTTCTATCGCAGCATTCCTGAACCGCAGCATGCATATCGCCTCACGTACGCTGGCGTAGGAATCCCGCAGTTTCATGTACTTGTCCCCCGCAAATAGCTACCGTAAAGGGCTGCAACTGCCCACTCTATATCCTTTCATCGCCACCTCCAGCGGGACTATTGAAACCATTCTTTTCAAAAACATCAAAAAATCTATAACCGGCAACGGCTTTTTCTTTTGTGTAGAGAGAATAGTAGCTAAACCGCATCTAAATTCCTGCTCTTCATGTATACAGATATTCTTAGTCGCAACCACCGTTCTTTCATAAACTCACCAACATTTTGGGTTCGCAAAATGCTCTACCTATCAGCAAGCTCATGTTTGGAACATTTCGTGTTGGATTAACCAAGTTCTCTTTTTATTGCAATCTAAAGCTTTTTTTTCACGAACTTCCCTTCCTTCGTTAAAATTTTATCACATCCTCAAAACCAATATCTCTGGATGACCACCAGCCTGATTCAAAAGCTTTCATAGGCTTGATTGGGTTTTGTTTTCTCTCTGCTCTCTACTCTCTACTGCCCTCAACATAGCAGATCGTTAAATGAGCAAATAAGATTTTTGCAACTCTACCTCTGTGCGAATTTGACGAAGCGCCTCTATGAAAAGCTCGTTTTCCATATCACCGACAGTACCGCCAATGTCTATCAAGGCAAATATCCGCCTCTCTTCATCAATATGTGTAGATTCTGCGGTTTTATATCATCGGAACAAACATGTGGAATAAGCTGTAAAGGGCGGACTAGATATTTTCCCTCTCGCTCATTTTCTAAAAATAGCTTTTTACTATACCTTTGACAATGGTTTGTCCAGCTGACCTTGGCTCTAATTCCAATAAGCCGCTCATAATGACCAAAGTCCATATCCACTTCACTAACATCATCTCGCACAAAGACCTCGCCCATTGCTCTATAGGATTAATAGTCCCGGATCGGTATTCAAATAGCCATCGCATTTTATGGCCACTATTTTATTGTTTTTCTTCAGTAAGGCGCCCTAAGGATGCCGTTAAGACACCTTTTCCCAAACCAGAAACAACACCACCGGTTATAACTTGAAATGCGGTCTTTCTCTCTTTTCTAAGCTGGGCTGCCCCATAAATACTTTTACATAAATTTTTTGCTAAAGGAACTAGTTTTACAACATTATACATACAAAGGCTATATTTAAATATTGCAAATCACTGAAAATTTCTCCTTGTTTTCTGCTATTTTTGTATTGTGCCCCACTCTCTTTAAGTAGTACACTTCTTTCCCTAGGAGATTCAAGGCTTAAAAAAAAACAAGACAAACCCAAAACAACAACAAAACAATAAATTTTTAAAAAACACAGAAAACAGCTAAAAAAAAAAATCGCCAAGATAAAAAAAACATTTCTATCCGACAATGAAGCAAGATAACTTTCTATCCGACCAGGCGCAAGATAAAATTCTAGCTGAAATCGCTTTGTTAAAAAAGCTTGGTGCGAGACTTTTAAAAAGAAATCTAAAAAAAAACTCGAAAAAAAAAGCTTGGACAAGCCCGATTATAAAACCAAAGATAGCCCCTAAAATTTTCAATAAACGACTCTTTTCTTAATATTGAAAACAAGACCTCCTCCAAATTTTTTTCAGATGCCAAGAAATTTTCTACTTCCGCTTACTAGAGCTTTTATATCAATTTCAGAAAGAAATTTGTCAGCTAATAATGTTTTTATCTCTTCTTTTTTGTTTTCCCCAATCCTCAAAAAAACTCTGCTTAACTTTTTCTATCAGGGCATCGGTAACCAAACATTCGCGCCATCGGCACAAAATTAAAAGTTATTCCTAAGAAAGTTATCTAAATATCCTTCCAGCATATCGTTCAGACGCTGTTCAAGCTTCTCGTATACAAATTTTCTGCTTTAAATCTTAGTGCTCAGAATATTATCGGCTACTAAACACCCAGTTTTCCGCAAGACGGCTTGCCGCTTTCGGGAAAACTCCTGAATTTTAAAAATCACAGAAACCGCACGGTTTCGCGGGTCATTGAAAAAGAATCTTTACGCTCATAATTAGTACCATCCTATGAGAGGCCAATGCTAGTGGAACTATACTGAAAGATCAGAAGTAGCTGTCATCGAGATCTTATTATACTATGAGGCAAGAGGAATTAAAATTAAAAAAACTTTTTTTGCTGATTTTAACAGATCTCGGACAGAACTAAGAGTTATCAAAACAAGAAAAAATTATCTCTTAGCCTTGTCATTGACCCGGAATGGCCCCGGAGGGTTGACCAGGAAATTGATTGGTAGTGGATCCGGAAATTGCCCCGGAGGCTTGCTCAGGAATTGAGTTGGATATGACCCGGAAATTGCCCCGGAGGCTGCTCAAGAAATCGAATTGGAAACCTGAAATTTTATTGGCGGACTGCCAGGGGTATCAAAATCCCAAATCGCTGTATCCCAGCACCTCAAATAATCATCAGGCCAAATTCCCATGGCCTCTGAAGCTTTCTGGTGGTAGTGTCTTATATTGTTCATTGTCTCCGATGCCTATGCTCTGTAACAGTGGGGACGGCAAATCCGGTTCCAGAAGGCCCCAAATATTGTAGATGGAAGTTCTCCATCGTTCCTCCGATAAGACCGCTCTGCGCCATATTCATCGGCTGCTGCCAATCGATAGCCTCGCCTCGCCTAGATCTAAGCTTAGCATATGAAATAACCCTATATAGTCTGCCTTTATTGAGACCTATCATTCCGCCGACAATTTCTGTTCCTCGAACCTCGCCCTCGGCTAAGGAGTTTTCTACTTCGGCACCCTCCTCGTTTATTCAATTAAAGCAGCTTACTTTTCTTTCAGCCTATACAATCACCTGACGGAGCTTACCCCACACCGTTCCCGCATTTCTTGCGATAAGGCCCCACCGCCTCTCCGCCCCTAATAGTCCCAAGTACCTCCATTGAATTATTTTCCGCGCTACTCCATCTGCGGTTTCTCATGATTGAAAATCTCTAAGCGTTCGGCCTCGCTTACAGCCACCATGCGCCTACATTCGTGCCGCCAATAAACCGATGGAGCTTTCAGGTTAAGATGTATACGGAGCCAGAGGCATCCCTGCTGAGGATCTTGTTTGATTTAGAAAAAAAAACCCTATAGCAGTAGCATCACTTGGTTATCAATAACAAGGACGATTATGCTGTAACCATCTCCATTCAAAGAGAAGGGATGGCGGATAATGAGCCGATAGGCTGAATCCTCACCCGAGAAATCCAAGTCGCTGGACGCGATAGTTTTGACTGAGTGCCTGATAGGGCCTATAATTTCTCCATTATACAGGAAGCCCTTATCCTAAGTTTCCTGAGCTGCTGGGAGTTATAGATAATGTAAGGGTTTTCTTGTTCCGTCCTGGGTGCCCTCGTTATAAGGGGTATTCTCCGGGTTCAGAGATGCGCAACCAATGAAAGTTGTGGATAAACAGATTATAATATGCTATGCTGAAAGAACTAATTTGTGTTAGAGTTTTCTTTATCCTAACTTAGCTATATTTTTATTTTATCTATCAAGATTTTTTTGATATTTCATTTATTTGCACAGCCAATAGATGACCCCTTATTAAAGCAAGTTTACAAACAGATCTATTGGAGTAAACTTTTCTTTTCTGAAGTAAACATGTGTACTGAAAGACTTTATATATGATTTTTTTTTCTTTTTTTTCTTTCAAGGGCCTTATATAATCAAAAAAGTATTTTTTTAAATAAGCAAATTATTCCTAAACTAAACTTTGCCCCAGTTTACGGAACCTTGCTATAAATTGCACTTGAAAGAAGTCAAAACGCAGCGGCTTTACCCATTAAAATACGAAGGAGTTACTTGGAAACCAAGATATGGAATGGAAAAACTATATTGTGATTGATACGCTCAAAACTATTGAAATTGCGGGAGAACGACTTAAAGTGTGAGTTATGATAATGCTTCACAAACTCTTTTAAGATGAAACACATGCTGGTTTCTATCCCTATCCTGGAAATAATGAAATCTAGGACTATATAAAAATATTTTTTGTACTGATTCACTGAGGAAGCAATAAAAAAATTATATATTTTATAATTTGAAGATGGCTCCCAGAAAGATTGTTGATGAAATTCAAAATTTCAAATCCTCTCCAGCAACTCTCTCTCCGAAAATTATTCGCTGCTCTTTGAGAGAATGTTTCTGTTATGGGACCATGGGTTCAAACATAAATTCTAAAATTATTGCTGAACATTTCCTAAAAGATCTTGTTCCAGAATCAAATTATATAAAAAAATTCAAAAAACAAACTGCAAAGCTGCAGTTTTTAGAGAATTCAAATGCATCTTTGGCGGCAGTAAAACAAAAAAATAGCCACCAAAGATCTTTAATTTTCAATCAGGTGATGTGTTTTAAATTTCCTAATTCAATTTTTTTAAATTTAAAAGAAATCGATTTTATGGATTTACTTTTGGATATGTTAGCTGATTTCATGATCACGCTTTAGGTAGTTGATTTCCGGATGCTAACTTCAGAATGAAGCTAAATGCTACTTGGCTACATTCCAGACTGAGCTATTTCTACAGGCTGAATTCAAGAAGAAGCTATATTCTCCTCGCTGAATTCCAGAAAAGCTGACTTCATCTAGGCTAAATTCCAGAATGAAGCTAAATTCTACTTGGCTAATTTCCGAAAGCTTACTTCCTCGAGGCTAAATTCCAGAAAGCTTACTTCTTCCAGGCTGAAAGTTCCAGAAAGCTGATTCACCCAAACCCATGCCTGAATTCCATAATTAAAGCTAGATTCTCCTCGGCTGAATCCATCCATATGAAAAGCTATATTCTGCCTCGGGCTGAATATTCCAGAAAGCTGCCTTCACCCGGGCTAAATTCCTAATGAAGCTATATTTCCTCGGCTGAATTCCGCAAGCTGACTTCACATCAACCCGGCTACTTCCAGAATGAAGCTAAATCTACTTGGGCTAAATTCCCCGAAAGCTGACTTCATTTCACCCGGGCTGAATTCCAGAATGAAGTTATGTTTCTCCCTCGCTAAATTCCAGAAGGAAGCTAGATTCTCCTGGCTAATTCCAGGAGAAAGCTCGACGAAACGGCTGATCCATAAGGAAGCTATATTCCACAGGCTGAATTCCGAAGTAACGCTAACTTCGTCCTGTCTACATTCCAGAAATCTTACTCACCTTGCTGAATTCCAGAATGAAGCTTAGATTCCAAGAGCTGAATTCCAGAATGGAAGCTTACTTCAGCCGGGCTGAAAGTTCCAGAGTAGAGCTGGTTCTCCGGGCTAATTCCAATACGACTTCACCAAGGCTAATTCCAGAATGAAGCTATATTCCCAAGATGCTGAATTCCAGAATGAAGCTTACTTCTACAGACTTCAGTTGATTGAAGCTATGTATTGAGTAATCCAAAATTCTATGGTTACCTGCATTCTTTAGTGCTTGCTATTTTGAAAAGCTAGTTTCTTTAGAACAAAATTTGAAATCAAAAGAATCGATTAAAATAAATTTTTCTGATAGCTTCTTGGAAGAGACTTTGATATTACTTCAATAAGCCTTCCACAAGATAAGTTTTGCTTATAAGACTTAAAAGGTATTCGTTTTGATCAAATCACTTAATACGATTGGCAGACGAAGAAATCGGAATGCAAAAAGATCAGGGACAAAAAGACCAAAGTCATTCATTCGACGAAGAATCGGAAGGCAAAAAAGATCAGGGACAAAAAAACCAAAAAATCTCCTCCAAAACTATCAAAGGGCCTTTTAGAGTTATCCAATAAAACTTTGCTAATAGAGAAACCTTCTCAGAGTACGAAAAGGGCCTATTAAATCAAATGACAACATAAATGCCCTGTATTTCATACCAGAGAACTGAAAAATACCTAGAAAGCTTAATAAAAGAATATGTGAAGGTAAATGGAGAGGTATAGTAAATAAATTGTGAGACATAGTTATTTATATTTTTATCTTTTGCAAAATTAGTTAGCATTTTGGAAACTTCCTTTTCGCTCAATAGTATGGTATATACTTCTAACTCAGTTTATTTTTTTTTTTTTCGCTTTATCAATCTATTTGCCTTTTCTCAGCCGTTTTTGGGGTAAAGAATGTCAAAGCTCTTTAATAAACGAACCCTTACCTCTTTCCGTTTAAAAGCATTATATAACAATCCTAGCTGGTATTACGTGGGACTTTTATTATGAATTCTCTGTACTATACGAAATATTAAATCCAGGTAGAAAATACTCCGCAAGCTTGTAAGTAAGGTGCACTAATTAGTTTCTCCGTACGAAGGAACACACTCTTGTAAAAACGCAGAAAAAAAGTGCCGATATAAAAAGGTATATATCTATATATTACGACAAAATTCCTTTGTAAAATTCTACCGCGCTTCTCACTTCCACTGTTTGTAGTATACGCAATGCTTTCTCCTGTGGAGCTGCTGAAAAAGCAATACAAATTCCTGCATAAGTTCTGCGGCCAATTCCAGCACCAACTCCGGAGCTGAAGCCTGAATATAAGGTATCGCTTGAAGTATTAATGCTGCAGATAAGCCGTTTCTCGCTCCTCTGCTTATTACGAACATAAGCAACGACAGCGAAATATTTTCAAGACGAACGTATGTAACAATGAAGCCGAGTGGCAATCTTAACCGAGCACTGCTCAATTAATCCAATAGAATAGGTGCGATCTATAACAAATAGTCGGCAGAATAGCCTTTTGATATTCACGCCCTGCAGGCACTATTCTGTTATAGCTATGGTAGAGGCCTTCTTCTTTCCGAATCATTACGTACAGCTCCGCTACACGTCCGGACGGGGTGCGTATCGTATGTCTCGACGCTAGATATCGGTCCCATAAACGAAAAGCGATTCAGTATACAAAAAGTAAAGATGGTGTCTAAATAACTTTCACCCGAAATGAGTAAACCATACAGTTTTCAAATCATCGCGAGGCTGGGGGGGGGGGGTCTATCTGGATAGGAATATGTGAGGGTGAGTAGCGATCTCGCAGTTCTTTCTTCCTCCAAAAAGAAGCGTCAAACAACTGCCCAAACTTCCCTAGGCTTAAAAACTATGACTAACCACAGACAGATGTTTTTGGTCAACAAATTTTTTCTGCTTTCCACATCCACATACAGAAGGATTAAATATGTTGGTTCAAAGTTCAAATACTCCCATACATTGTTCAGTTTATAAGGGAGCTTGACAGAAGTAAAAAAATGTACTGATGGCTTTAGTGGGAAAACTAGAATTTTCACAAGCATTAGCACAACTCGGGTACAACAATTACCACTATTGATATTTCAGGGTCGGAAGTTTTTAGTACTTTTTACTTGAAGTCAAAAAAAGAGATAGATTCTACCAAAAAATTTTAAATTACTTAATAATTTAAAAGGATATGATGGCTGGTATACAAGGGTATTATGGGGGCGGATATAGACCGAATTAAAAAAACCGTTTCAAAAAAAAATACCCATAAACTAGATGCTATTAGGACAATTGAAGATAGATTTAGCCTGGTAAGATACAGTGGTTGTGTTTAACAATAGTTTAATCTATGCTCCTTGATGTGTTCCTTGATAGTATCTCTTGGATCATATGTTTCTTATCTAGCCAAAATGGGTCTCTAGATCCCATAATGATTTGTTTTTAAACTTTCCAAAGAGATGTGAAAATCAAAGAAAGCACGATGTGATTCTGGCGCTATTTTTGATACCGATAAAGAAAAAGAATTTGATTTTGTTTATTTGACCCCCCTTATTGCTCTAACAATCCTAAAATGCGCAAGCAGAGTCCGTATGCTTCCTATTACCAATCTGGACTACGTTTAATCATGATAAACCAGAATTATTTGGGAAGCTAATCGTATGGTAGATACGCGGTACTGATTGCCGGCCTCTGCTTTTGTAGAATTTAGAAAAAACGAAAAGGTGGATTTTATGCTATGTAGGCCTTACAAAACTTATCCCACAAACAAAGCTCGGTATATTCGTCTTTCATAAAAAATAGTTCAGGAGTGAGACAACAAAACAAGAACTGAATATATAATTGATGAATCAGGAAACTATACTGAAAGCAGTTGAAATTAAACTATAAAATAAATGTCCTGGGAAGTATGGGCGTGACTAATCAATGGATTAAAGACGATGACACACCTCACGAATACTTGTTTTTAATAGAAAAAAATTAAAACTGAAGTCTCGGGTTCGGAAAAAAATTATTCATTATCACTCCTCTAAAAATATGCCAGAACAAGATAAAATCTTCGTTCAATAATTTTTAGTAAGAGCATAAGAAGTTGAGTTTCTCAAAAATCTTTCTTCTCCTTACTACCACTCCGGAAAATCTCTCCGGCATATCTTTTGATTGGAGCTTGGTCTGCAAGTTTGGAATTATCTGAAGATCAATTTCGTCAATCAATACCAGCCTTCCCAACTAAAGTCAACGAACGTAATGAAAAGCAGAACAGCCAAGTGAAAAACCAAGCTCAAGAATACGCCCAGTGGAAAAATTTCAGCTTCAAAAATGAAGCAGAACCGATTTTTTTTCTTAAGACAAACGCTGTAGGAGTGGGCAACGCCTTCAGCAAAATGCAGCATAAGATACAGAAAACAAACTCCCAAACAATTTCTAAGAATTCTTAACAGAAAACTTATACATCCCCTTACTGGGGAAAAGAGGTTAGCGTAGAGATTGAAGAAGGGCGAACAGAGCTTTCAGATTGGCGCTCTGCAAATGGCCAAACGACGAGCTCTTAGTTCGGGTAGCCATAGAATTCCGGGATAGAAACCCCATTGCTCTGAACAAGACCGGCGGTAAATCTAAAGACAAAGTTAAAGTTCACTTCCAAAACTGCATAATTTTCTGTTCTGCCGCTCTATGTAGTGACTCATCCAATAAGCAACCCTACCTGAGCTGCTTTGCCTCTTTTGATTTTCCTTTCAGGGTTTTTTGTAAGAACATTTTTTTAGGCAAAAATAAAACATATCCAATATATTAGATCATCTTAGTTTAGATGATATTTACAATACATTTAAAGAATACTATTGCAATAATAGCAAAATATAACTGAATAAAAAATATGAGCTAGCAGCAATTTTTACGTTAATAAACTAAACTAGCCGGATGCAATGCTAGTAAAAACTAGAAATCACTCCAAAACGCTGCCGATATCCAATTGAATTTTATTCCTTGTTTCTTCTTCCTTTCTTGTAAGAATCTTCAATGAACTTTACATATAAGTCATTAGAATAGAAAAGATAGAAATTATTTCTAAAACTTAGAAAGATTAATTCCAAGCGGGGACACTTTTAAAAGTTCCAGACAGGCTTTGTTGTATTATGAAAAGGTAAATAATAAAATCTAACAGACTAAAAGTAACGTAAGTGCCTGTCCGACACCAAACCCCAACCCAAGGCATACGCCATTTCAATTAAAAAATACTTATAGTTCAGGATAGTATGAAGTCCCCAAAGTCCTCGGCACAGCTTGCTCTTGAAATAATAGCTTATTGCTACTACTGTTCTTTCGAAACCAATGCTGGTACCGATTTAAATCCTATATTATGTTTAAGCGTTATATAACCAAGAATTATAGTCAAGGCCAAAGCCATGCATATAATCATCATGCTTTGGAAGAATTGAATACTCAAAGCCTCCTTCTTACGTAAAAACCGGAACGATTCAATCTTATTTCTCTTTTCATACTACTCGGTGCATATAGACATGCATATTTAAAAACAGCGTAAATAATAAAATTACTTTTGTTATTATGTATTCCTTTCTTCTTTCATATAGTTAAATTTTTTCCATTATACTTTACCTAATTTTTTCATTGTACCCCGTTATTATTTTAGTTTCCTAAAAAAATACTCACTTATATTTTAACCGGTCTATCGTAATAAAACCGTATTGGTATACCACAATAATATAGCTATTTACATGTAATAATTTAAATATTTTTTATTAAAATAGTTTTTTTTATCCTTATTAATATTCAAAGCCTCTTTCCATTACGTAAAAACCGCGACGATTCATCTATTTCTTCACTACTCTGTGCATAGAGAACCATGCATATCAAAACAAGCGTAAGTAATAAAATTACTTTTAATTATATGTTATTCTTTCTTCTTTTCATAATTAATTTTTCATTATAATGGTCCTATATTTTCGATTGTAACCCCGTTATTATTTAGTTTCCTCCTACAAAATATGTAGGAACATTGGGCAGGGCCGAATCTCTCTTCACCCTATAATAAGCTTTTCAAAAAGTTTGGGAAAACTCCCGCATTCGATAATCCCTCTATTCTCTAAAAGAAACGATACACTCGATGGACACGCAGGTTATCCTCTAACCCTAGAACCGTCCATCTTTACCCGCATTAAATCGTGCCCGTTGCTATACATCACCACCATGCTGGAGTCAAGCCCACGCTTTTCTTCAAAAAGCCTATACCAGATAAAAATAATCTTTGGGTATTTTATTTTTCTTTTAATGTTTTTTGCTTTCCGTAGATACCTTGATAAATAAATAAAGCACGTGAATTCGCTGCTTCAATACCCTCTTCTATATAATTCCAATCCTTTCAGTATTGATAATCCTAAAAATAATGTCTAGAAGTGGTAAAATTCGCTCACTTCCCGCTACATCTTTATAAACTTTGAGTCATATCCAATGAAGCTGTTCTCTATCGTAGACTCCTGAGTAAGGAAAGTTTTTTTATTTCTTCCATTTTCTGTAGTTTTTTTCGTAGAGGCAGTTTGTATGGTGGGCCAGCTTTCCTCATCTTCAAAAACATTTCATCGTAAAATTTTTTACGGTAACATCTTTTAAAGCCAATTTCTTCATCACTTTGCACATTAAATTTGAAGAAGCTATATCGAAAACAGGTCTTAAAAAAAGATGTTTATTCTTTCCTAATTTCTAGGTATTTCACATTATATCCGATAATACCTTCTATGTGTTTACAATATTTAAAAATATTATTGACAAACATAGGCCTAATATTTATTTATTGAAAAACAAGCCTAATATTAATTCCAACTGTGAATCTCAGCAACACTAATCCTGTATTCTAAGCATTTATTCCAAATGAAAGAGCTAAAGCGCTGCCTTTGGGCGAAAGAAGTTTTTCATAGTTATCACGATACGGAATGGGGTCGCTATACAAAGAGCGACCAGGAACACTTTGAGCTGCTCTGCTTAGAGGGAGCGCAGGCTGGTTTAAGCTGGGAAACCATTTTAAAAAAACGGGCGGCCTATCGCAAGGCTTTTAAGAATTTTGATCCAAAACTCTCAGCTTGAGTTCATCTCCACTTCTTAGAAAAGCAGGCTTCAAAAGTCTTCCCGGTATATTAGAAATAATTAAAAGTTTATTCTATAGTGAGAAATGCAAAAGTCTTTCTTGAAATACCAAAGAGTTCGGTAGCTTTCATCGCTACGTCTGGAGCTTTGTCCAAGGAAAACAGATAAACAAAGCCTATACAGGATTCTAAACATCCCCAGTATCTTCCTTCCAAGAGAGCATATGCCTTAAGCACTACCTTAAACCGCGGTATGTCTTTTATTGGATCTACTATTATTTCCGCTCTATGCAATCAGCTGCTTAGTCCATGATCAACTGGTATATTGGGGGTTTTGCTGGAAATCCAGTGCTGTATCAAAAAAAACCATTTAAATATAATTTAATTTTTATAATTGATTCCTAATCTATCACTATCCTTTTTTACAAAACTTTAGCTTATACATTCAAAAAGATGAAAGCATGGAATTCTAGGCGAATGACTTGGGTCTTCTCTCTAGGCTGAATACTATCAATCGACACGAAGATGTTTATTGCTAAGGGAAGTAGACTTCAAAATCCAATTTTTGATAGACCGCCTATTACATGCTAGGGCATCTGTGGCCGCAACCCTAAAAGAAAAAAAAGAACAATATAAGGAAGAAAAAAGAAAAACAAACACAACACTTGGAAAAACCGGTTTACGTGTTCAGTCGGCTTGGTTTTGGAACTATGACCTTTGGCACGGAATCAAATGGGTCTGATACGCGTCCTCCGACGGAACTTTCAATGGCCTATTACGATTCTGTTGTAAATTTTATGACCCAGTAACATTTACAACACCGCCGGAACCAGCGAGACTTTTCTTGGGGATTTCGTCAATAAACGTAACTGGCGCGATACAGGGCTTGTTCTAGCTCGTAAATACACTTTAATAATAGAGAGCCTAAAAACCCGAACGCTGGTGGAAAACAGTAGAAAGAATATGATAGCAGCCTTAGAGGCCTACGCTGAAACGAATGAATACTGATTACTGGATTTTATATAATAGTTCATTGTCTGGATCAGCTAACTACCCCTCCTATAGAAGAGGTGATTAGTACTTGACGACTTAGTCAAATCCAGGCAGATTTCGCTATAATTGGCTTCTTCCGAATGCCCGCCTGGGTGAGTAGCCGGCGCAAAGCTCGGCCGAGTTTAGAGGCTAATGAACCCTGAGCAGTTCTTCAGGGATATTCTTTGTTGGAACGTAATATCGAAGCGAGTACATTGACATGGCCTTGGAGTTGGGAATGGGCATTACAGCCTGGAGTCCTTTGGCACCGGCATTTCTCATGAAATTACAAAATTGAAAATTTCAGCTTCTTGGCGGATGGGCCGCCTGAGGTTCACGAGAAAATATACAGGTGATTACCGCCCAGCCGCTCGAAACCCTGCCGCAGCTAGCAGCCGTATTGGAAGAGCCTTAAAAACGTCGCCCAATGAAATAAATCAGCCAATTGCCGCTGTAAGCCTTACACTGGGGCCGCTAATAAACCGGGTATAGCCAGCGTTATCTTCGGTACTACTACTAACGAATCAACTAGAGCAAATTTTAACCGCCCTGAATTTTGAAATACCAGCGGAATTACTGCTTAGGCTGGATACAGTCAGTCAATCGAAAATCAACTTCCCCTACACCTTCTTTCAGCAGCCTATCCAAAAATCAATTTACGGGCAAAACACCTTTTGTCAGCAAATCTCCAAGTTTTTATAGCCCCCCTTTAAAAAACTATTCCTTGAATGGCAGCTTTATTAGCAAATAATATTGTAGCTTGGATACTTGTTAAATACTTGATAGAACCGTACTGTATCTTTATTAAAATTTTTTTTGATTATTATAGGTGCTGGCTATCCTAGCCAATACAAAAAAAGTAAAGCGGCCACTACTATCGCCGGCGCTGTCGCTATATCATAGAGTAGCGAGATAACAAAGCCAATACAGGTGGGAAAGCAATGCACTCAACGTGGAAACCGAGCCATATCTGTTGGCGATGCGCTTAATTGCCCTTTGCCGCAGCTGCGGAATAATCAGCAGGAGCTTATTAGTAATACTCCAACAACTGGATAGCGGCAGCCACACTAGTGTTATTAAAAAGAAAAACAGAAACAGCATTATTGAACTGAACGAAACGCCCTCGGCCTTGAGCTAATCTCTATTAATGCTCAGAATCCGAGGATGAACCATTGTAGATAAGTCACAAAAGCAACTATAAAGCCAGCTACCGCTAAAAACTTTACATCCTTGTTTTGAATACTTAAGATACTGCCGAAAAGATAACCCGTCAATTGACTAGTCGGAACTTTGTTGATGCTTATCAGTACAAGGCCAGCAGCCAGAGAGCATGCGCGATATTTCCTAAAAGCGTAGCTAGGCTCAAAAAAAACCGGTTTTTTTCCTGAAGCATATATAATCACCCGCGAATACAAGGCAGACGATAAAAACCGTCACATTGAAATGTGTCCCTCAATAAGCCCTAATCCAAGCCTGAAAGTGCGCTCTGTGAAGGAATCGCCGAATAAGCCATTCGCGCCGCCATACAAGTAAAACAGCCATAGCCCCCCGCCATCAGAGAACATCCATCCCCGCTAGCAAGCCTCTGGATGATAAAAGGGTCTGTAAGGCTAGGAAAAAATTGCCCATATTGCTTATAATTGCTAACAAACCTTCCATCTATTTCCGCTTTCTTTTCCAAAAAGGCCTTATTGAAAAGACTTCTCTTATCTTTTTCTATTTTTCCTTATTTTTTTTCGCACTGAATGCTTCATTTCAATAGTTTCGCTTCTTCATTGCTACTATTGCGTGTCAAATGCGCATGCGAGTAAAATTTCATAAGCTGTGCCCATGCTTGCCGAAGATCTCTGAAAATCAGCATTCTTTGCCACCTCTTTAGGCGTTCCAGAACAACAGATATGATGAAACAGACAGATAACCTTGCGCGTAACAGCCATAACCATATGCAGCTCATGCGAGACCATAACTACGCTTAGCCTTCTTTCACTCCGTTTCTCTGCTGCGCGTCGCTGCCCTTCATATAAATCTGTAATAAGTTTATAGAATTTCAGCTCGCCAGAGACATCCAGGCTCTGCATAGGCTCATCTAAAATAAGCAGATCGGGCTGTTGCAGCCAAGGCCCTAGCTAAGAACACTCTTTGTAATTGACCAAAAGAAAGACTTATAAGTTGTCGATGCAGTAAGGGGATTAGCGCTGTTTCCGCTAAAATAAATTCTGCAGATAGTATTGGCTTCTCAAGCTTTCATAGAATCTGGATTTTTTAGATTTTAAATGCAGAAAGCTCTCTACATCCATCGGCAAAGAGTTTTCTATATGAAGCCGCTGCGGCACGTAGGCTATTTTCAGGTTGGGTAATCTAAAGACCTTTCCAGAGCTAGGAGGCCGCACTACCCAGAAGACAGCGCAGCAGACTGGTTTTTCCCGCGCCGTTTGGACCAATTAAGCTAACAAAATCCGACTGCAATTTCCAATGAAATATCCTTCAATACCTTCATACCAAAAGTCCGTAGCGCCTCAGTTGAAAGATGTTCTCCTTTTCGTAAGAAAGTTTCGCGTTGATCCTCAAAACTCTTTTCAGACTTTTTTAGATTTTTAGCACTTTTTTTTAAATTTTTGCACTATAAGCACAATGAATTTTTCACTGTACTTCCATTTTTATGTATAACTATAGTAAATTATACTCGCCATCATCACAAAAAATGGTCGTATTTTTTCTAGTTTAAAAAATATAAAGAAATATAATAAGGTAAAAATATATATAAGGTAAAAATATATGCATAACAAATATAAACTATCGCTTCTCTGCTTATTTTTCAGCTTAAGCTTTCTGCTTACTTTGTTTCAGTCTCGTCTGAAGAATAAGGTTGAAACCCTTGGGGCTGCCGAGGGGCAAAACAGAATCCTCCACGAAAAATCTGTTGTCACCAGTATTCTGCCGGTATATTCCTAGTGCTGCTGTAATGCAGGGGATTGGGAAACCGGTTTAATATAGATAATAACCGGAACTCACCACATCATATTACACTTAGCCCAGCCAACGCCTAGCCTTTGCGAAAGCCGATATCTTCTTTTATATCGATAAGGATGTTGAGCTTTTCAACTGCAAGACTGTTGCCGAGTTTTAAATAAAAATATAAAAACTGTCTCCCTTTTTAAGATCGGCGGATCCAAAAGCATCGCATAAGGACGGGCAGGTATTTTGAAAAACATCGAATAAGGACGGGCAGGTATTTTGAAGAAGATGATCATATTATTCAATGACGATGATCATTATTATTCAGATGACGATGATCATTATTATTCAATGACGATGATCATTATTATTCAGATGACGATGATCATTATTATTCAGATGACGATGATCATTATTATTCAATGACGATGATCATTATTATTCAATGACGATGATCATTATTATTCAGATGACGATGATCATTATTATTCAAATGAAGCGCGTAGAATAAAAGTAAATGGTTATTATATGTCAGGCATATTTGGCTTCTATCAAAATGCGAATGTTATAACCCGGGCTTTCCCCTACGAAGAACTAAGTTATTCTATACCCTCAACATGCAACATCCTTTGCTGCCAATGCGCGGTATTCACAAAAAGCTGGACCATTCTAAAGGGCGAAAATTTCTTCGAGTTTAAGGAGATTAAGAAAGCAAAATTTCCTGCTTTCCCACGATGCTAGTCAGTATTTTGAAAAAGAATTCCATTAAATGCTATAGGATCTTGCTATAGGATCCCGCAGAGTTGCTCTCGCCCAACGGCGGTTGCGGTTGATGAAGAGAAAAGCTCGCAGAGACGGACAGTCGCTGTTTTTTCTCTCAGAGCCCTGGTTCTCATTCGATAACAGCTTAAAACGGTGCAAGGAAAATACCGGATTACGAAGTTTTACTTTAGACCCCCCTAACCGGCATTACTAGCGGCTCCAGCTTTCAGGCAAGCTCTGCCGAGATTTTAGTTTTTAATTATTCCCTCAACAAAATGGCTTCTTCTGCCTTTAAGAGAGTGTTTTAAATAAAGTGGAAGCTTTAGCAAGAAAAGCGCCTTTTTACAGTTTTCCAAGAAAGGCCCGCTTCTCAATAGTTATTTTAGATGGGCTGAATCTCTGGAAGGACGGCTGGCGATGCCTTTTGCTGCTGCGAATACAACCCTGCTATATTTCATAAAACAAATTTCCCTTATACGAGAGCTTTTCGCAATGGAAAGCATGTTGGTATGCCCTCTAATAAGATATGGGAATTCAGATGTAGGGCATAACGCCCTAGGCGCTGGGAATCTAGAGTCGGGCGCCAAATTGGTGGAAGAATCCCTAACCTCCGGTGATTTTTTCGCAAGGAGAAACTTGGAAAAAATTAATAGCGCCCGTGAAGGCTTAATATTCCATTCCTACATTTCGCTAGGCCTGCTCTCGGATGGAACTGTGCATTCACATATCAAAATTTAAAAAGCACGTGCCGGCAAACGGCCAGCGTGGGGTTAAAAAATCAAGCTCCATGCCCTTTTAGATGGCCGCGATACTCCCCCTACTCAGCTCCAAAGTACGTTAGAGAAATAGAAGAATGCTTTAGCCTGCTGGAAAAAGACTAGAACGCAGGCTAGAATGGCCAGTGCCGGCGGGCGAATGCTTATCGTCATGGATAGGTATGAGCTGAATGGGATATGGTGCAGCGTGGCTGGGATCTTATTGTTGAAGGTAAAGCCGCGTTTTCCCCATCGCCTTAGGCAGCAAGAGCAGTTTAGAGCGAAACAACTGTTGATGATCAATACCACCTCCCCCCTTTCTTAGTCCAAGCCGGATGCCGCTAAGCCGGCTCGGCTGCTCAGATGCTGATGTGCTATTAACTTTAATTACCGAGGCGATAGAGCTATTGAAATCTCGCTAGCGCTTGAAGATAGAGAAACTCCAGTGAAAAAGCAGCGAAAGCCAAAAATTCTCTACGCCGGTATGACCCTCTATGATGGCGATAGGAATATTCCCAATCAATTCCTAGTTTCTTCTCCGCCCAGCATTTCTAATACCATGGGCGAATCTAGGTTAAAACCGGACTAAAGCAATTGCGGTATCGGAAACCCAGAAATTCGGCCACGTCACCTACTTCTGGAACGGCAAACGATCCAGCAAGTTGATGAGCAGAAAAGAAGCTATTTTGAAATTGCCAGTCTACTGTACATTTGTGGAAACGACCTGGATGCGCTCTGCTGAGATAAAAGCGATAGAGCTATAGAATGCATTAACTCCGGCCAGTTTCAGTTCGGCAGAGTAAATTACCCTAATCCCGATATGCTGGCCATACCGGTAATTTTCAAGCACACAGATTGCTGTTGAATCTGTAGATCTCGCACTCTCCCGCTCGTAAAAAGGGGGGTGTCGCCGCCGCTGATGGTTTGAGATCACACCACTGATCACGGGCAATGTGATGAAAGGTTTGAAGTTGATAGCAAAACAAATCAATTGAAAAAAGATAAGCACCGGGGAATTCATTGTAAAGACATCGCATACGCTGAATAAGTTCCTTTCTTTATCTACGATCCCAAAATAACGAAAGACATTTTTTTAATCTCTCTGCGCCGTGTCAGCCCACGTATATTTGGCCGAAGGCCCTGAATTTGATAATGCCGGCATAGCCATATCGCCGCCACAACTTTGGATATTATGGTTTTATTCCCCCATTGAGGATCCGCCTCCTTGAAGAAGAAAGCCGCCCAAAGTTTAAAAAAGCTCTTCCAAGCATTTATTTCAATTATTATTAGGGGACACTTTCTCGGCTTTTCCCTTTTTTTTTTGATAGCTGTTTATTTACATCACAGCGTAACCAGCGCTATTCCTATTGTATAATTGACAGGGCTGATTTATACAGATTAATCGACAAAGCTAATTGACAGGGCTAATGTAGCTAGCTATTTATTTATCAAGATATCTTGATAGATTTTATCTACGAAAACTAAAAACTGCAGGAAAAAGAAGAAAATGAGTGAAAAAAACAAAGAGAGTTTGGAATTTCTCTGCTGGGCCGGCTATGCTGCCAGTTAGCAGTATGGAAAAAGTGCAGGAGGAATTTCTAAGTTATAGGGGACTTGGCTATTCTATAATGGAAAACATCGCCAGCGCAGCAGGTTTTCGCTGAGGTCCTGGAAGATGCTCAAACCAATGCTAGCTAATTTTAATATAGATTGGAAAGCTTTACCATTGCTTTCCTGCACGGTAGCGCACTATGGAATTTCTTAGAATATCGATTAATTTCCTACTCACTAAAAATGATACAGCCGATTATATTCTAAGCGGTCATTGGGCTAAAAAAGCCTCTAAAGAGGCTGATAGAATTGGTACTTTGCGTGTAGCTGGCTCATCGGAGGAAGCGGGTTCAACTATATTCCTAAAAATGAACAGATCTCGCTTTCAGAAAAGAGTAAATAACTGCTATTTATGTTCCTATATCTAATAACACTATTTTCGGGTACTTACCTATACAGTTTCACGCTAATCCGGATACGGGCGCTATTCCTTTATATCCGAGTCTTTCATTCTGATATCCTCTGCAAAAGGAGAGATCATTCAAAATTTTCGTTTATTTTCGCTTGCACGCAAAAAAATTTAGCTCCTGCCGGGCTTTCTATTGTAATTATAAAAAAGGACTTTTTAGCTACAGCCGCTGATAACCTTCCACCGATGCTTTTATAAAGAGCTTTTCCAAGCAACAGCCGTGATGAATACGCCACCAGTATTTGCATCTTACTTATGCGTTGTGACGTTCTGAACTGGATGGAAGAACGCGGATTGGAGGCTATAGAGTTAGAGAATACAAAGCAAGCAAGGAATTCTAATACTCTGTTATAGACCAGCTAATCCCCTGATGTATAAGGGGGTCGCGGCCGAAGAAGATAGATCATTAATGAAACGTAACTGGACTTTTCAAAAACTCTATGCATAACAGGAGAAATTTTTAAAAGGCGCAGAGAAACCGGATTTATTTGCTTTTTAAAAGGCCATAGGGCAGCCGGCGGTATTGCGCCTCCATTTACAATGCTATGGCCATAGCCGGGAGGCGATTTAGCTAAACTATATGGGAAGATTTGGATAAGGAAAAATGCTTACTCGAAGGTTAATTTAGGGGTTAGGGCTCTGCTAGCGCTAAACTATTATGTGCTCTTATTATCACTGTGTATGACTAACTAAATTTTGTAAGAATATTTATGTCAGAGTTTTTTTTTTCAGGTTAATCAGCGTTTTTCCCAGCAAAACTTATGCTATAAGCGTGGCCTATATCTTTGAAGCCGATGCAGGAATTAATTAACTTCTAGGAAAAAAAAAGCAGAGCGTAATAGATTATAGGTTTGAGAATCATATATCAGGCGGATACAGTTTGCCCTACTTTCACATTTTAGAAGCGGCCCCGTGTTATTAGAAGAAACAATGGAGTGCTTTTTAATTATTGGCTTTGCCAAAGGAAGACTTTCAATACCCCATAGGCTACTTCGCTCGATGAAGTCATTTTTGAGGCACATTAGACATTTTTCGCTAGGAATTAAGCAATACTTCGTCTTCCCCCTATAACTCCCGTCTCAATATAGCCTTCGGGGTAGAAAAAACCGCGTGCCAACGAAAATCCGTTAAACCAGAGCAACAAGCGCAACGATGCTTGCCATCTATCGCCAACAAGGCCTAATGTCTTACGCAAAATATGCCATGCCCTTATTCCTGAATTTAAAATATATACGCATCTCGAAAAAATTTTTTTTTTTTTTTTCCGCCTTCTATTATATGGTTAATTAGGTAACTATATTTCCCAGTTAGAAAAATTACCCTCAGCTACTTTTCGGTTAGAAGGTTTCACTTCTTTTCGTTGGCCAAAAAATCTATCAAAAAACAAAAGTCTAGGAAATCTAGATAGTTGAAAACTGTTGCATCTAAGAAATTCCCGCATAAGGCTCCTTCTAGTGAAAAGCCCCCATCTAATGAACCCAATGAATAAAAAACTCCTAACCTTTGTTAGCTTAGTTTAGATTCTGCATTAAACTATGTCAAAAATATTTATTCCCAGAAGAGCATCTTTAAAATCTTCGAAAAGTCGATAAGTATTTAGCTAATCTCCCTTCTGTAAAAATGCCTATTTCCTTACTTGGAAATGTGCCTATCTCTATTGCAGTTAGAGAAAACCCTTGATTTACGGAATTATCGAAAAAATCTGCGGGACAAAACAGCAGGCAGCTGAATTGGGGCTCCAAGGACAGCACGCTCATCTAAGGAAGCCTGGCGACTATCGCTCAAAGAAAAAACTCCGGTTTCTCTACTACCGCTAGGAATAATAACTTGAAAGCGTGAAGTATTCACAGCAAGACAAGCTAAGGAGGAGCGATTGAAGCCTTATTGGAAGTTCTGCATAACACCATCTATCATGCACAAGCGCGCCTTATCGAAAGCGACGCACGCTGGTCGCTAAGCACCAATACAATCTGCGGCTATATCAAATCTAATGATATTGTCAGCTTAACGATCAAAAACTGAATGGAAACACTATTTCAATGATGCTGCCGGCAAAATTATTTTCGCAAACATTGATTAAATAAAGCACTGAACTGAAATTATATACAACTCACACACCTTTATACTTACAGCATGCATCAAATGCGCATCACCGGTTGAGATACAAATAGATTAGAAAACCCTTTTAGAGTCTGCCTAGGGACCATTTGATGCCGAGGTAGAAAACTGCTAAGCCTAAGCTTATTATGCGCTTTTGGCGCCGCTTGTTTCGCTCCTTCAAAGCCTGAAGCACGATACAGATTTTGAAAAACAGGATTTTCTAATAATGCTGGCAGCTACTGAAATATAAAGATCGTGCTTATCGTTTTTACCATCATTCCGCGCGGAGATGATCGTACATACAACATACAAAACGGAGACTTGGGAACATTTCCCAACCCGCTGGTAGATCACTCCAGCTATTGCCCCACTCGCATAAGCCCCCCTAATTTACCTATTATACATTTCATACTGCTACGTATAATAGAAGTTTTTTTATATACGTTTTTTTTACTGATACTTATGGCCAATTATAGGCCAATTTTAAAAAAAGTCTTCGGTTCAATATATTCAGCAATAGTTGCAGTTTCAGACAATGGCATCTGCAAGCGAGTCTATATGGGCGTCCAAATTCTTCAATTTAGCCAACAAAATTTTTTCCATAACGCGATTAATATGATATACCCTTCGCAACTGGCTTTCCCCAACCGCAGGCCAATGCTGCTGCTGTAAGTGCGTGCGCCTGCACTCTAAAATCTGATGCCATAATATTCGCCGCTATCCCAAATTGATCAACACCCTCAATATTAGGTCGGTTTTCTTAATCTCTATATTGGCGCCCATGCCGCTGCAACTCTGGAACATGGTTGAACAGGTTGGGTAAATTCCCTTGCTAGCTCTGTTCTACCCGGTATCAGAGTTGAAAGACTCATAAGGCGATGCAGACTCTGTTGGAAAATACGGGTTATGGCGCCGTTTTCATATTTTAAAAACTTTTTCAAGATTTAAGCTTTTCTTTTTTCACTTCCAAAGTATTGAAAAGCGAATTCGGCTTCGTAGGTTGCTCAATAACAGCGGGCCTATATTCACGGCAGAGCATAAATACGGCTTCTAAATGCCTCGCCTCGCAATTTTCTATTTACAATATCAGCATTTCCGTTATTAGAGCGAAGATTATAAACTACCGTTTTTCTATTCTGTCCGGGATAATTGTGTACATCGCTCCGTGAAGCTGGGCACTCCTTCTATACGAAAATTTCTGACCTTAGGCTGGTTTTCTGCTGGCCGTCCCCCTTCCTGCTCTTGCTATATCTAGGAGGCATTTCCTCTTTAATCTTACGCCCATAGAGTTTAAAAATTCAATGAGAGCATCCGTCTCGGGCTCATGCGCGGCATTTTCAAATGAAGATTCCCCCCTAGCCAGAACAGCTGCTGAACTATGTTTCTGTAGCTAGAACGATGACAGTCGCTCCTTCATAACATTCACATGTCGCCTTGAAGTTGCGGCAATCCTGTGTAGGGATTTTTTTTCTTTGAATTGGACTTTGCAGAATATTGCCATGCTCAAATTCACCCTCAAGCCCCTAAGGCTCTAAGCCTTTAATTGCAGATCAAAACAGGCCTAGGCCCAAAAACACAGCCGCCGGCAGTGAAACTGAGGCATTTGGATGTATGGTAATAAGGGCCTAAAACCGAAATAGAAGACGCGCATCCTCTTTACAATATAGTAGGAAGCTGTTGGTATTTATTTTCTCTAGGCTTTTTTTTGTGGCTTAATAATAACTCGGCCCTTTCGCTGCTTATCCCAATGAACATCTTTACCTAGGCTTTGCAGGAGTAAAGTCATGTTTCGTAATCACTGAGCCGGGGAACATTGTTAAGATAAGCTCTTCATCACAGAGTAGGCTAGCGGCAAAAAAAATAGGCAAGCAGCGTTCTTTGAACCGGATATTTGAACTTCTCCACTCAGTTTTCCCCTGCCAACAATCCGATACTTTTCCAAGACGCTCCCCTTTTATAATTTCCCGCTAAATTCCAAGAAAATAATTAGATATTATTATAATAGATGCATTTGCCTGCAGTCCTTGTGTTAAAAAGCAATTAACGCTTCCCCATACTGCGACTTGGCTAAACAAATAGGACCTGCTACTGCGAAATTAATGCAAAGCTGATCTTTTAGGGTTTCAAAGCGATTTTTATAAAGCTCTTCACTACGCGCTCATTGGATTAGCTAACTTCGACTTATCATTTTGAGCGATATATTGAATAAGAAAGCAATGACGACCTTTTCCTCGCTTTCCGCCCATTCGCTTACTGGAGTAGAACCTTTTACTATACCAGTTCCAGCAAAAAACTAAGCTGATTAGAACAAAGTACGGCCACAACGAAGATTCACATATAAGCACTTTCCAGCCTTAGATGAAGTGGCCCTAAGGAAGAAACCAGAATTAGTAGCCCCGTTATGGCTCTCTAATGTTCTATTTTCTGCAAGCCTTTTTCCTAGGTGTGCCGGCTAAGTTAGATTGGCTGGGATGCATAACGCCAACCTATCTAAAAGAAACTGCATTGCCGTAATTTTCTTGGATTCACAGTGAACTCGCTTTTGAGGTGAAATAGATTAGTACATGGAAAGGTTGAATGAAGGGGGCCTAGCTCCTAATACTCGCGGAAGCCGAAAGTTTTGAAGCATTCAAACAACAAACGGCGACTAAGGATTTGTTCATAATCTCTTTATCCCGCCACAGCACCGCATGAGTTTTAGGGATCTGCCCGCATCAGTCGTTTTTGCCTTCTGCGTGCCGGCTAGGATACCGTATTAAAATTGCCCTTCAAAGCGGTCCCGATTGAGTCACCAAATAAATTCCGGTGATATCGTAAGCCAAGTTTTTGCTCTAGGCGATGAAAACAATGAAACCATGCTCTCCTCCGCCCGCTATAAAAGCCGCGGCTATCGCTGAAAACAAATCTTTTTGAAGAGCGGGCCGGCTCCGCTCGGCTATTTGGGGACGTTCGCATTCTTTTCAGTAGGGGCTTTTCCTTTTTTTCCTTTATTGCCCCTCGCTATATCTCTTGTTTCGTATAGAAAGTAATTTTTCACTTTTGATATTACAACTTTCTGCAGATGGCCTGCCTCTATATCCGCTAAAGCGGTTTTCACCATTTCTGAAAATCTTTAGGCTTTGTCTCCGGAGCAGCGCCAGTGCTTAGGATTAAAGAGTTCATCCATTTAGTTCTAATTCCAGATTTAAACCTTCTGTGTATAGACTACTCAGCAGATCTAGTTGTTCCGTTTACGAAAATAAAAACATGGATGATTCTCTAATAAAGCGCTAAGCTTGCTATGTCTTTCACCTGTTCATGCAGAACTTCCAGCGGCAATCAAAGCTGAGATCTTTTTTTCAAGTATTAAAACTTAATTGACTAAGCCCATCTTTCAAATCCCCTCCGGGCAAATGAGTGAAAAACAAAAAACTCTGCTATCGGCGCGTACCACTGCGCCAATGACTAATCCTTGTTTGCTGAAGATCTCTCTTAGCGAAAATGAACCTGATTTTAGAGAGGAAGGAAGATATAATCGTGATCTTCCTTTTTGAAGCCGCTGATTATAGACGTAGGCGGGAAGTTTATAAAACGCGAAGCTTAAAGATTTTGCTTCGCGAAACGACAAAGGCTGAAAAGTAGCAAGGCTAATTTCTGCTGGCTTAAAGCGCCTAAGCGCAGTTTAATCTTCTTAGTCTGAAACATACTCTCTTAAAAAGACCATGAGATTTAGGAAAAGAAATGAAGGTCTTTTCGGGTTATATGAATTCTTGCTTCCCACACCTTTGAAATTTTTAGATTTACAGCATTTTAGCGTTTTAATTTGAAAATCGCGGATTCTCCCTTTGAAGAATGTACGTATTTGGAAAACTCTTTCTTGCCTTTGATTTTGTTTTGCTTAGCCCCGTATATGGCTTATTCTTAATCTCGCCCTTTTTCAAGACAGCCGCCAAGCCCCTATCTACTCCAGCCTACCGTTTTTCATTGATCTATCATCCACCCTTTTTCTCTTCGTACTTGTGATCCCTAAAAAACTCTATCAGTAGCGCGTAGTCTTTTTCGCCGATAAACGGCAACGCCAATACCCTCTCCTTGCTGGCCAGTTGTATTCTTCTATAAGTATTGAAATGCGATGGAGCAGGGTTTTTATCTTCTTTGGCCCTAAACCTTTTAAGCCAGTTAAGCTACTTAAAAAAGCTCTGTTTTTCGCGCCTAAGCCGATGATGTTTATTCACAAAGCGATGCGCTTCATCTCGTACCTGCACTAAGAACCGTAGCGCTGGATGA
This sequence comes from Ophioderma brevispina, assembly GCA_023653785.1. Lineage (NCBI taxonomy): Eukaryota > Metazoa > Echinodermata > Ophiuroidea > Amphilepidida > Ophiodermatidae > Ophioderma > Ophioderma brevispina. The sequence continues at coordinate 172,967 of JAMKCH010085452.1, forward strand.
TCATGCGCTAGCTGCAGAGGCTGCTCTTCTCTCTGCATAAATAGTAGCTCTTCTTTTTTCGCTAAAGAACTGAGAACTACTTTTTTTCAATACTTAAATTCTTAAGGCTGCTTAAGGCAGCAGCTAATTGCCCCTTTCCGCCATCTATAAGAATAAAAATCTGGGTAAAAGCTTTCTCTTCAAGGATACGGCTGTAGTGGCGAAACCTTCTTCAGCCATGCTGAGAAACATTTTGTTTTTTGGTGCGACGACACGCATATTAAATAAGCCGATAATTTTGGGTATCTTTTTGGCCATCAACAAGCGGATCAGGCGGCAGCTATATTGCTATCGCCCAGATTCGCTACATCGAAACAATCCACTATCCTGGGTAGCTTTTTTAAATTCAAGGCGTTTTAAATGCTTACACTGCTCTTGCTTTGCTTTTTTTTCTCATCATTCCTGATAAGAGAATCGGCGTTAGCTTTGCTAACTCTAAATATTTTTCTCCCCTTTCCCCGCAATGGCTGGTTGAATTGCTGGCCAAGCTTTTTTGCTGCTTTCTCCGACTCATTTTCCCGCTAGGCAGAGCCTTCTTTTATCCTCGTTCCTTTTTCAGCGCGGCTTGGGATAAGTAACGGTTTCAGCGCATTGCCCCGCGCTGCTTCTGGCACTTATTTTTTGGTGGTGAAAGCAGCGTTCATACTTAAAGCTAGCTGATCATAGCACCATCTACGAAAACTGTTTTCCGGTACTATACCCGACTGAAATATGCTCCTTTGTTTCCCATAACGTTTATATGTCACTGTAGATAAATGCGAGAAAATATCCACTACTAATCGCATATCTTCTTAGAGTATTCTAATCGTGTCGCTCTCCTTAGTATCTTTTAAGCTGAAATGATCGTTTTATACGCGTAAACATCTTTATTCAAAAGCTTTGCCGTCTCTAAAGCTAAAAGGCGAGATAATGATCCAGCCCCTCGCTGGCTTTGTAATTATAACATCAAAGAGCTACGACGTATCACCAGTTGCCTCTTTCTCGTCAATATTTTTAATGACCTGAATACTAATCGCGGAGGTTATTGCCCGCTCCATAATCCAAGTTTTCTGTAGCTAAAATCCGTTCTTGCTCTAAAGATTCAATGAGATCTTTCGGGCTGTTTTCCAGAGCCTTTTGCATCTCTCGGCAACTCATCTATTTTTTGTTTTCGGAACTTCCTCCAGTGCGTACTCTAAACATTACCTATATGGTAGTAAGACTGGGTGCAAGCCTCTTGGGGAAGTTCCTTCTTTAAACATTTTTTTAAAGGGAAGAGCGAATTCAACACATCGAGGTAAACGTTCTCAACTTCACGTTCGTATAGGGGCCAAAATAACTTGCCGGGCAGGCCCGGCCGCGGGTTTTGACAGTGCCGCGGAAATTGGTTTTCCAAACTTAAACAAATAAGGTAGCTTTATTATCGCGCAGATCTATATTGACAGAAGGGCTTGAATTTTTTAATAAGATCATTTTCTAAAACCAAGGCGGCTTTCTCATTCTGGACAATGGTATAATCCACGCCCCATATTCTGCCTAGCTAAAATAGCTGTGATAGGCCTTCATGCTGACTCTGAACATAAGATGAAACTCTGTTTCTAAGGTTTTTTCCTTGCCGATATAGATTGATTTTATTATCATCACGGCTCAAGCATTTATAACAACCGGAAGCTGGTAAAATGCGAATTTTGTTTTTGCGGAAAAACGCAGACGCCTTCCTCATCACCCAACCTTCCTTACAAAACGCAAGAGTTTTCATCTTTTATAATTTTCTCCTCGGTTTTTTTAAACTCCAAGTGGCTCTACCTGCTATTTTAATTTCTGTGGTCAAACTCCAAACTCCGCCTATTTCCTTTAATGGCATTATATCGCATTATATTTTGAATTATAATATTTTTTTCAGCTTTTTCAAAAGTAATATTTATTCATCCTTCCTATTTATATCTATGGCTCATTTATTTCTATTATCATATATAACTCAGAAGAGAATAAGCAAAGACCTTTTTATAGATGCCCTTTTTATTCAAGTATAATGATTTAACATTTTATATTACACAGATTTACTTTAACTTCTATATTTTTTAAATTTATCAACTTATATTCAGACGATGTTAAAGAAACTTTTTGAAAAAAATCACGCTAAAAAAATAAAAAAAATTCAATAGGACTGCCTAACCTTTTTCACTTACTGAATTAGAAAATAAACAGGGGAAACACAATTTCAATGAATTGGAAAGTATGCGAGAGAAGATTATTATTCCTCTACTCTACCATATTTATGACACTGTGAAAAGTTCAATTACCTACAGTCACATCTCATAAGTTGATGCTTATGTCATAAGCGCCCACTAGAATAGGTAGGGGTACCACAGGATGTTGGAAAGCTAAACAATGGGAATGAGCTCATAAAAGGTGGAATTGAGTTTTCACCCCCCCTCTCCCCCCCCCCTCCCCCTCCTTCCTCCTTCTCTCTCACTAGGCGGCGTAAAACTTATTTGTACTGTAGATTGAAACGGTAAAAAAAATTACTGATCAAAGACTTCAACAGTTTTGTTGGTAAATTTTTTGCCTTTCAAATGACTATTATAATAAACCAACAGAAAGCCACTCTAAAGCTTTCGTTCTAAAGTAGCTAAACATTGAAATAAAACTGCGAAATCTATCAAAAATTTCCCCATATCTGCGAGTTGCTCTACTGCTACTTCTAGCAGCGGGCATCCTAACTTGGATTGTACGTTGTAGATGTCCAAGGCTTTAGGATAATAGACGGCGATATTTCATATACTACGGTGTCAAGAAATTCGCCTTTACGGAATAGATGCCCCCGAGTATAGCAGTCCTGCTAGATGCCCAAGCAAAGGAATACCCTCGGGCAGCTAGCACGAAATTTTCTAAAACGAGCATGATTTGATCAATAGCAAAACCCTCGGTGAAAGCAAAGGGGCATTGATAAGTATGAAGAACATTGGCGATCTGTTCACATCGCAGGCGAAGCTTATTAATGAACAGATGATTAGCGCAGGGTTGGGCTATCGCATATCTTAGAATCTGGGGGAGTTATTGCTGAAGCTGAACGCTCCGCTCAAAGATTAAAGAAAGAAAGGCATTTGGCAAGGATTCTTTCCGAAACCTAGCGATTTTAGAAAAGCAAATCCCAAGTAGTGTAATAAGTAATTAACCTACTAAAATATCAAAGGCTTGATCTGCGTCTACTAAACCAGAAAAGAAGAAAGGCCGCCTAGTTATTTGTTTTTAGATTTGATGGATTGAAGGCCCTTCACACGTATCTCTATATCATGAGCTCTATGTTTCCATGTGAATGCATTGAAGAATCATAAAAGCCAAGAACAAACAATCACGACTGAGCAAGCTAAGGTCAGTCTACTAGGGAAAAGGCTTGTAGAGGATTAAAATCCACTATCAAAGCCATAATCAACTGCGGTATGTAGGGAGTAACCATCACTACAGACCCAGCCGAGAGTTGCGAAACAAGTATAAAGAAAAGCCAAGAAAAAACCAGGCCGAGGCCGATAAAAGCGGTGACTAAAAAGCAGTTCCTGCCAAAAGAAAAAAATAAGCAGGGGGGCAGTAAAACTATCAAGGAAATACTACGCGAGCTTATGAAAAGCGTTGTTACGTTTTCATGCTCGGCATAGTACTTAAAAACAAAGAACAGTAAGGAAAACAGCATAGCCGATACCGAGGCTAAAATCATGAGAAAGAAGCAAAGCCCGCTATGGAAAAAAAACCCGGATTGGCGATCAACACTGACGCCGCGAATCCGAAAAACAAAGCACTTGTTTTCCATGTATTAAATTTTTCCTTAAAGAAAATCCGCGATATGAAAGCAGAAAAAGGCACACTTATAAAAGCACGCTACACCAAGCTCAAAGAAGTTTCACTAAATGATATGAAAGCACAAATATCGGCGATTAAAACGCGAAAATTCGATTACCACAGGTGCTTTCCAGTTCTGAATCTTCAAGGTCTCATTCTTACGAACCATCCTTCTTCTTAAGGCCTGGAAAAGAGAAGAAAATATAACGATGCCAGGGAGGTTATCGTGACCATAAAAAACACTTGAAATATACTGTATTTGCGGACTAGAAACTGGATGCAGAAATCGGCTGCGGTGTAGCCGAAAGAGGCTATTAATGTAAATCCAGCTGCTTTGAGCGCATATCGTTTCATCTCTAACTTTTTGATTTATTTTAGATTAAAAGCTAGATTTCAAAGTATTAGTAGTAGTAGTTTTATTTTAATTTTAAAAACGTAGGCGGCTGCTAAGCTCTAAGCAACTCTAAACTTGGATTAGAATAATTATACTGGATAGTTCAATGAACAGGAAAACAAACAAACGAAATCATTATAACCATAAAATAGTATTTCCTAATGCAATGGAAAGCACCCGGGAAGGATGAAAGATTAGAACAGTAAAAAATATTTAAAAAATCATTGTTTTTCTTGAATATTTCTATGATTCCATGCTATACACACTTGAGATTTTGTCAAGGAAGCTTATACGGTAAAAACTGTATTTATAAAGCTATATATTTTAAGGATTTGAATGTCTAAAACAAAAGTAAAGAAAACAAAAGTTGCTAATCGTTTTAATGTGAATCTATGGGGAAGAGCTGTTTTAACCCGCTTGGCGCCAAAAAGAAGAAGCCAAAGATAGGCAGAAAACGATCGGATTTCGCTATCCAGTTGGATGAAAAGCAGAAGCCTTAGATAATTCTATGGGCTTTTTTATCAATGAAAAGCAATTTAGAAATACTCACTATTGCTAAAAGGAAAAGCGGTATAATACCGGAAACTAACTTTCAAATGCAAGTATAGGAAAAAGAGTTCAGTATTCGTTTATAGGAATGATTTTACGCCAACTATTTGCCCGTAGGCATTGGATAAGCCATGGACATGTCTTAGTGAATGGGCAAAAAAAATCAAATCCCTCTTATTCTATTAAAGTCGGCGATAAAATTTCTATTAAAGAAAAATCGAAAAATATGAATATTATTCAATCGCATATCAAGGAGCCAGAGCGCAGCCTCCCGCCCTACGTTATCTTTGAGAAAGAGAGTAGCTAGGCACGCACGAACGGGAACCAGAGCGCGAAGAAATCACCTATCCTTTCGATCTCAACGAAGCGTCTTATCGTGAATTATTACTCTAAATGTAAAAAAATTCTAAAGTTTTTATAAACATTGGACTTAAGCCCATTCGCTACTTCAGTTTTTTTTCCAAGAATTTTATAGGGGTTCTTAGCAGTTCCTCTAAATAAAAAAAACTACTCTTCTACTAATAGCGATATACAGTAAGTTATTTATTCCCGGAATTTAAGATCTGGGTTAACTAATCGCTGTATTTCTGATTTGTCAACAACTACGAAAAATTTTTTTTCAAAAAATTTTTTAGTTTTTTGAATTTTTTAAACTGGAAATTATTGGAGGAAAAGATAAAATTTTAAAAAAAGAAAAAACCTAAAAAATTAAAAAAAGTGGGGAAATTTATAATGCAAAAGCATATTCTAGTGAATTTTGTATAGTTTATATATTGTAGAGAGTATTTCCAATGAGCAGAGATAGGAGAATGAGCAATTTATCACAGCAGTTATAAAACTGCCCCTACAAGCAAAAGCACGGAATTGGGAACAGTTTCGTGATTATCAGGAGTTCTCTACTTAAATTGGAGGGCTTTTAAAGATTTTGCTAAATGCAGCTTCGCAGATATGATCGGCTTCTATAGGCTTAGGCGCAGATGGCTTTGTTTATTTATCAGATCTATCAAAAATAAGGAAAGGAAAAATTCATTTTCCAAATGCTCATCTATAATAAGGACGGTAGCAATGCTGCTATTTGTGGCAATGCACTGCGTTGGTGACCGCCTATCTTCATGAAAAGCAGCTCTGCAATCCTGCTGAAGATATTTTCATTCAAAGCCAGCAGCGTTGCATCGTTGCACCTGGCTTCTTGGAACTACGAATACTAGTACAAAAAAATGCTAAGAATAATGCTGGGATTTAGCTTAAAACAGAAATAGAATAGATATCCTCTAGTTTTTGGCCTTATCGAATTTATAAAGAGAATAAAAAATTGCTAGAAAAAGCACAACTTGGCAGAATCTGCGTCTGCAGAGAGGTCCCGAATCCAAGTTCTCCTGGAATTTGAATTCTTAGGGAAAACTGGACTTTGTTTCAATGGGGAACCCCACCTGCTGTTTTCCTAGACATTGATTTACGAAATTTCAACTATAAGACTCGCCTATCAGCTCTTCAAAAGAATAGCGATTTCGTTTCCCCGATCCACGATGGTATTAATAAGTTGGTGCAGGTTTCAAAGGGCTATCAATCCGTACAGAAAAGCCGTGGGTCTGATGATTAGCAAAAAGACAAATGATCTGCGTGTTTATAGAAAGAGGCGTAGGCGAGACAGCAGCCTGTGGAACTGGTGCCTGCGCTGTGTAGCGGATATTTGGAAGAAGATGCGGCAAAGTCATTTACAATTCCCAATAGAATACCAATTAAAAGGGGTGGGACTATTAAGATTTCATGGGGAACGGTGGAATGCAACCATCCTATGAGATTGATGCTGCAGGGAGTTGATTTTAGGAGTGGTCAATTTTTCTACGTCTTTTCCAGACTAGAAAACAAAAAAAGCAAGAAACGGCATTGAAAACGGGGAAGAAAACTTTCTTTTATACAAAGGCTAGTCATCGGAATAGCGAAACGAAAAGCTACTAGCATTAGTACTGGTATACTGGGAAGAAAGAATTCTTTCCTGAATTTCGCGATGCTTTTTAGTTTCTTAATTGGCTCCTTTATCCAGCAAAGTATATTCGCCAATTTCCGGTTAGCGGAAAAAGCCTTCCAAGAGAAGCTCTATAACTTTGCCTCTCAGTATTACAGAAAAAACAATAGTTAATCAACTACGCCAAAGTGATTTTGATACAATCGAAACAGCCCACTACAAAGGCGCTCTGAGTATTTTTCTAGCAGAAGAAAAGGAAAAAGCTTTAAATGCCTTTTCCAACTACCATGGTAAAATATCCCTATGGCCGCTTTAGGTTACAGGCTTTGTACTTTAAAGGATTGATCAGCCGGGAAAATAAAATAGCTAATGATTTTCTAGCAGAAGCCACCGTGGGTTACAGGGATTTAAACAAAAGGTCAAAGATAAGCCAACTATTTTAGATAATAAACCTAGTCTAACAGCCATTCCTCCGCTTGCTTATTCTCAGTATTGAAAATATAGCTGATACAGATTTAACAGAGGCTGAGATCTGCTGAAGGATTTTACAGCCTGGCTACAGCAGCAAAAACAAACTAAAACTAAACCGAAAATTATTAACAGAGCCCTAGTCGAGCTAAAACCCACAGAGGCAGAGCTAGCCTTTAAACTAGGCGACAAGAAACGCGCTATTGAATTATACGAGCAGGTTTATCAAGACAAAAACTTTTTTCAGCTTACTTTTTATTCTCCCAGAGAGATAGAGTTAAACATTGTTACGCCTCTACATGGAGACAGCTGATTATACCAAGGCAGAGAAATTGTTGATAGGGCAATAGCCAGCGCTCAATCGCAAAAAGAGAAAGATGAGCTCAATTTTCTTAAAGAATCATCTAGTGTATTTGAAAGGTGATTTCGCCGGAGCCGTAGCAGCTTACAAGAACTATCTATTTTCAGAACAAAATAGCGCTGAGAACCATTATTATGTAGAGGCGCTTATTCATTTAGCTATGGCTTATGAGAAATTAGGGCAAAGCATTATAGCCTTAAAAACACTTAGGCGCGTATATGAAACCCCTGAGTATCTCTCAAGTCATAATAGAAGCAGAATAATTGCCTATGGCATCCACCAGCGGCAAAATGAATAGCGAAGCTCTGCAAAGATTGCCGATACTATCTATGAATCGGCCAGCAATGTTGCGGAGAAAACCTTTGCTATCACAAAAAAAATTGAATTATTAAGCAGAGCGCCTAAGTCGACGCTTACAGAAGCAGAGTCGCAGAATTTTGAAAGAAACTCTCATCATTTCTTCAGCAATATGAAGAGCTTTCACCAAGCTTTGAAGAAAAGCAAACCTTCTATAAAAGGCTGGCCTCGCTACTCTATCAATCTGCTTGGTTAGAATTAAGTCAAAAGTATTTCTGCAGAGTTATCGGGTATAGTAAAACGCTGATATACGAAGCGGCCTGGCCGCTATAGAAACCTTAACAGATCTGGAGCAGTATGCCGAGGCACTTGATCTAGCTTTTGAAGTTGAAAAAGATCAGCAAAACAAGCAAAACTCGCCGGATTTATAAAACTGGGATAAACCAAGCCTATTTAGATTGAATTACGGGTTTATTACTTGCAGGAGGGAGAAGGGGAAAACTATACTGAAGCTAAAAAGCGCTATGCGAAGAACCTTGCTCTTGAAGAAAATAAGGCCTCTTCCAACGATACTGATAAATCCTTTTCTCTGCTTGTAGAGCTTTAATTTAAACGGCGCTTTTCTACTCTCTGAATTCCAACAAAGGCACAGAGAATTAGAAATTAGTCACTGGAACTCTATTCAAAAAATACGGACCTAGGCATGGCGGTATTATCGCCTTAGAGCCGGGGAGTGCTAACAAAACTAACTGGAAAAACAATTATTTGAAAGTTTTTCAAAGCAAGCAGAGATCTACAATTTTATTAAAAAAGATTATTCCAAAGCTATAAAAAAATTATTCAACAGCGATAGCCCACGCTAACAGTGGGGATAAGAAAAACGAATTATTTTACACTCTAGCTAGGGTCTATTTAAAAGCAGATAAGCTAGGTCCGGCTGTGACATCGCTGGAATCTATTTCGCCCGGAAACCGGAGAAATCTATACGCAAGCACCTGCTGTTGCTGGCTAAAACACCTTGTGAAAATTTATTAGACAAAAGCTTCAGTTATTATCTGGAAATTATAATAACGAAAACCACCCGGAATATGCGCCAGCTCCTGAAATACTGGAAAAAGCCTATTTTGAACGTATCGCTTTACATGCGAAGCGGGGCAATTCACGCGAAACTTATTATTATCTTGGCAAAATGCGGGAAAAACTTTCTAATAGCAGATTATCCAAGAGGCTTATTTTCTGAGCGCCGATACCTTTTTAAAGAAAAAAGAATACAGCAATGCCGCAAGAGTTTTTAAAGAACAGCCAATTAGCGTTTAGCGCAAAACAATGCAGACTGGCCGTTCAAGCCTATTTTCGCGCAACCAGCAGCTTGCTAGCCAAGCGGGGCAAAACAATAAGCAGCAGGCCAAGGAGCAAGCCAGCGTTTTTCTTGCTGAAAGCATTCGCATAGCTGCAAGCTAACGAAGTATACGAACTTGAGTTACCAAGGCTTATTTGAAGCAGGGCTACTAGCAGCAGATTTAGGAGATTTAACGAAAGCTAATAGCTACTTTAAAACCCTAATAGAAAACACGGGAAAAAGTTCAGGGAAGTTCTTTGGATGAAGAGACACTTATTCAGGAATTCATTAGTAAAGCAGAGGAAAAATTTAGAAAATACGATTTCTATGAAAACAAATGCACCTATGCGGGGCCTCGGGCAATATTAAAGATGTAAAGAACGCCATTCGTGAATACAAATCGCCGGAAATTAAAGCCGAGGGGGCCGAAAAAGTTATTCAGCTTCATTTACAAATAGCGAATTCACTCAGGCTATTGAATATCTTCAGCAAATACAAAGCTATGGCCTATCTCTTCAAACATCTATTTAGATTACTGAAAAGCTTAGCAGTAATAAGAAATATACAGAGCTCTATAACCTTTCCCTGCAGGTTTTTTTAGAGGATAAATTTCCCATAAAGCGCCTTTTCGTGAATATCTCTATTTCAGCGCAGCTCTAAGCGGCTGAGGCCTGAATAAAATCCTCGATAGCCGCCGCTTTAAAGAAAAATTGGAAACAGAGTTTCCTAGCTCGCCTTATACTAAAAAATTAAAATAAGGCTTTGTATGAAGATCTTTTTCTTTATGTGAACTCGCCTCTGATTTCCGCTCAGCCTTTCTTATTTTTATTTCACATAACGTCTACTCACCTTTTCCATGAACAAATACCACTATACTTTTCGTACGCATTACTTCTCACTTGCTTGACTTTAGGCCTAACTTATGCCCAAGCAAATGAGGCAGCCGACAGAAGCCAAGCGGACGATGAATTCCTACGCCTCTCTCTGGCCTTAGAAAACCGAATCCAGAAAATAAATCAATCTAGCTATCAAAGAGAAAGCCGCTTTGCCCAAGAAAGCCATTACTTCAGGACGATGTGAAAACAGTTTATCCTCCCTAGCTTAGAAGAAAATACCAATGAAAGCGGTGAAGCAGGCAACAGTAGCATCGAAAACTTTGAAAACATAGAGATTAGCTTTTGGCAGTGGCTATTAGCGCATGTCAATTTTGAACGTATTTACAATGTTTCAGCTTACAAAGCCTTTTAGAAAATCAACCTGGAAGCCAACGTTAAAGGATCATGAAGCTTCTAAACACGGAGCTTTGAAAAGTAGAGAATAGTTCATTAGCCGACTTTGGACTTCCAGCTGAATAGTAGAATAAACGGATTAGGAAGTGACTTGCATTACGTTTCAGCTAAGACATAAGACTTTTTACGGGCCTGCAAAACGCTATTTCAGCCAATACCAATAAAATATTAGTGCTGGAGATCAGCAAAACAACGGAGATACTGCTGAAAATGCCTTCTATAGATACGCGCTTTTTCTAGCCGATACCCGGTATACTTTCTCATAACGTATTTGAAATACGCAAATTTTAGAGAACCAGCTTGATCTGGGTTATGGAAGAGCCGCTGTTAGCGCAAACAATAACTCCCATTTAACAAACAATAACTCCCATTTAATTTCCCATCAATATGTGACTTTTAAGGACAAATACTATTCCAACGAAAACCTATACTAGATGTTCATGAAATTCAGCTTGATTTTTCATATACCTTAAACTTCCTGTTAAACAACCAAAGAAGCGAACATCTTCCTATACTAGGGTTTTTATATACTTTTGAGCAAAAACTATGGAATCTGCAATTCGGGTTATACGCGAATCTGCGCTTTCAAACAAAAGGCGAGTATCAGGGAAATCCGAAAGTATCAGAACGTTTAGATACTATACAAGCGCCAGTTTTTCACCACTATACCTTGACCCAGCCTGTTTTTCGAGATAATTCTGCTGCGACCGATTTCAAGGACGCACTTAACTAACCTCGGTAGCATTAAGCAAATTCAGCAGCAAAGTATCACTGAATATTATGAATACATGCTGCCGCTGAGCAGTGAAACCGGCCAGCTAGCTTTTCAAGAGTAAAGTTGAAAGTTTTTTATATTCACGTTTGTCTAAAGAATTCTTTTTCGATCACATTCTGAATTCTTTTTAGATAGCTACATAGCCCCGCTTGAATACCCAGTGCTTTTAGAAAATGGCTTGATGAGCGTAGAGCAAGATGACTCTATTCGTTTAAACAAGGTCTACCTGCACTCAGGCGCAGAGTTCGGCCTTTCCATTGACTATCTCCCCTACATCAGTTTGGATAATCGGCTGAATTATAGCTTTGTAGATGAAAAAAAGCTATACCCGCTACTGAGCACTGAAACCAAGCTTATCCTTTGAATTCCCAGAGCCTTTTCCAAAAATCAGCATTCATCATACATTTTTTCAAGATAGACTGAAAGAAATGATCCAAAACGTAAAAATCTGACACGGAAGCTAAATTTCACTCTATAAATAGGGACATTTTAAATTTTCGCTACGAGATAAAGCTCCAACTCAATAACAATCGTCAGCTGGGAATTTTCATCGAACTAGGCCAACTAAGCGATCATAAAAATTTCTATCCAAACCCAAGCTGGACAAACTCTTTTGCAGACAGTAACATAGGAAGCGCTTTTAATTTTAATTTTGAATAAGCTTTTCAAAATTGAATTAGGAAGCCGCCTAGGCCGCTGAGTTTTTTATTCACACGACTTCACGTTACAAGCTTGGGCTAAAAGTTTATTTTTAGAACCCGTAGTATTATTGGTATCAGCATCTTTGCAAAAAAGTGTGTAGCTATGCTTAATTTTAAGCATGCTTTACTTCAGAACAATTTAGTTTCTAAAAGAAGCAGATCGTGATAAAAAGCGGCTTTTTATAATCAATTTGATAGTGAACAACAGGACTAATTAATGCCTACCTTTTTCTGTTAAATCTTTTAGATCAACAGCGATATCTCTGAAAAGCTCTGTTCGCCCCATCTCAAAAGATATCAGCATAGCGACCGTAATAAAGAACGCCGCCGGCATCTGTATCTTTATAATACACCCGATAGACAGTGTATTGCTGATCAGTTTTGGCAGGATCACGTTTTATATTTTCTTAAAAACGCGAAACACAAAGACATCGGGAAAGCGGTTTTGAAATTGCGCCAATTGCTTTTCAGCTACAGTACGAGACTTTTACAGCCCTATCCGAACAATGTGTAAGCCCTGCTTCGCCGTTACGTAGTTAGCTTTGTATTGCTTAGCACGCAGATTTTGAACTATACTTGGGCCTTGGCTAAATCCCTTTGTAGCAATAAGTTGCCAATATAGTAATACGTGTGCCTTGCTTCCGGCTGATGCCACAAAAACCCCCACCTTTCATTTATGTTCTTATGATCTTATTTATTAAGCTTACTTTGCCGTACAGCGCGATAGGTGCCCCCTTCTTTGCAGGAATAGCGTCGCCGCCACTGCTTTTCTTATTTAAAGTTGCTGCTACTTGGTTAAAGGGTTTGGGTTTTACAGCTGGCTTAGATGCGGAAAAACTAGCCAACACTTGATTTATTTTAATAGTAGGGTTTTTTCAGCGAATCTTCTTCTAAGCTAGAAAAATTCTGCGGCGACTAATTTTGTTTCAAAAACAATTCATTGGGCAATAAAACGCTAGGCAAATTCACCGTATTATTAGTATCAATAAGGTCATCTACAATCATATTTCATCTGAAGCAGACTCTAAGATGTTGTTTGCACTCAGATTACAGCGACCAGTGAATCTGCGCTGTTTTATCCAAGATAACAGAAGCGCTTAAAAAACCCCCAATGAAGAAAAAACAGATATACCCAAAAAAACACCAAAACAAGTGAAAGCATTAACAGCGCTTCTTAGAAGCGATACAACAAACCTATACATACCCGTGATTCTTTATTATTCCTTGAAACACTTTTTTTTAAGAATTTATTTCCATTTTTTCTCCATGATAATTATTTTTAACTTGTTTTTCTGTATTTGTATTATCAGAACTACTATAAGGTTTATTTAATGTGTTCCTTGCCTCTTCTGAAGTCAAAATAGTAGTTGCTGTTATTATTATTATTGCTATCATCAATATAGTTATTAGAATGATTAAAGGTATTATTTGAACTATTGTTTACAGGCATACTTCTTCCTCCTTTTTTACACTTTCTCACGGTTTTAGACCTAGATCAGTAGACTTAAACTTAAAAGTATAGATATTGAAAACACTCTTTCCATGTTTTTAGTAGATAAAATAAAAGGTCATACAATAATTTTATTTTGTGAACACTCCATACAATAAAGTCGGTACTATAGGCATTTTTTTTTCCCATTATTCGGAATTTCTTTATTCTTAAACAGTTTCAATTCATAAGCTCAATAAGATTTAGTTACTAGGGCTTGCTAGGAATCGCCCATTATGGCTATTTGAAAACAGTTAAGCCTTTCTTTAAATAGCCGAAAAACGAGCAGGCTTTTATAGCAAAAATGAGAATTTTTTTATTCAATATAGCTATTCAGTCATCTACTTAGTGTCCGTACTTATAAAGCTTAATAAATTAAAAAACGCAAGTTTAGACTAGGTCTACAAAAACAACTAAGAACTGGCAGAGAAAAAAAAAACTAGAAAAAAAGCAATGAATCTAAATATCTGGAAAATTTTCAAAAAGAGTTGCCCAAACAAGCGAAAAGTTTCAAGGATAATTTCAGTTTCACTACTAAGGAATTTAGGTGAGAATACCAAATAGAAAGCCCTTAACCGCCAAGCACAATTTCGTCAGCGATAACCCAGCGAGTGCTTCTTGATGTGCGCATTAAATAGTGAAAAAAAGAATAGAGTCATAAAAGAAAATCACAAAAATTCCTTTGAGAAATCCGTGGCCCCTATAAAAAAAATATCTTCTTTTAATTCCATCCAATTCAACCAAAGTGCTATTTTTTGTAACCTGCCTGCGGTCTTTGCCCGGGCATGAATTCATTATTCAAGGATTAGTGGGCAATATGGAAAGACATACGGGGTCAAGAAAGTTGTAGGCATACGCTAGGCTATCGAGGCCTTTTCCAACTGATGGTCTGGGGGCCATAGAACTGACCACCGCAAAAATCAGATGCCCATTTTTTTAGGCGTCACCCACTTGGAAACATCGAGGGTCTGCTAGTCCTAAAGAATAGTAGACAATATGTAAAAAACACTAATCATATTCTCTTCAACTATCGGCGGTGATGGCACTATGCACGGCGCCTATGAAATCTGCAAGGGAAGTTACTCGCCGTGGGTTAAAAGTCTCTGTTTTAAAGCATGGGTCCAAAAAGCTTCGATAATGAGGTATTCCCTATGTAATGACACTTTTGGCTTGAAACAGCTTGTAGAAAAGCAGGTGATTACTCATTTTGGCAGCGCATGAAGAAGCTCGCCGGTGGATGATAATGGAAAGAGCCCTGGTTAAAGTATGGTGAGTAATGCTGGATTCATAGCATCGCATGCTGACTTTATCTCTGGGCGTAGCGGATCTCTGCCTTATTGCCCGGAAGATTTTGTCCCTTCAGTTTTACTGGAAAAAACGGTATTATTGAAAAGCTACTTGATTGCTTTTACGAAAAAAAATCGGCCGTTATCGTTGTGGCTGAGGGAGCCGGCCTAAATTTAATGAAGACAGAGAAAAAGCTACGAGAGGCCTCTGGACCTCCCAATGTCTTGATCAAAGTATGGACATCGGACTTTTTCTACAAAAAGAGATCGGCAAAAGTTTTCCGAAAAAAAAAGTCGTTTTGCTTTAAAGTACACTGATCCCAGTTTTTGTACGCTCATCGGCACCAAACTGTTTTGATAGGGTTTCGGCCACTAGAATTCGAAAAACGCAGTGCATGCGCTATGAGTGGAAAAAACATCTATGCTTATTGGCTACTGGCATGGTGAGATGAACTCATGTCCGCTTCGCGCTATAAGTGGTCAATTCCAAACGAATGAACTCCGAAGGGAACTTATGGTTTAACAGTTTTTGAAAGCACTCTGCACTAACCCAGCTATTAAAGTAATTTTATCAAATTAAAACAAGCAAATCAGCGCAAAAGAAGCTTTCTCTTTAACAAACAACAATTTCAAATCAGTTCATTTTTTTCTTTTTTTTCTTTACTTTTTCCTAGTGATCAGCTATACCGTATTCTTGATTATTCCGCACTCAATACTAAGTGATAAACCGCTCAACACTACTAAGCATATTAATACTCATAACGCCACTTTTGATAACCGCTGCTACTAAACAGAGCCTCCTAATCCTAAGACAAACACAGCAAGGGCTGCTAGAACGCTGATTACAACTGCGGCTGCGTTGTTTCCACATACACAGCTGGGAAGTATTTTCGATAGAAATGGCATATCTTGCTTATAGCAGATATACTATAACGTTTATTTAGACAATAGAGTTCAACAAAAATTGACCAAGGGAGCTTCGCCAAAGTCAGTGCAAATTCTGTGACATCCCGATAGAAGTGCTGGAAGGAAACGAGCCCGAAAAGGAAACCTTGTTTTTCTAAAATCGTCTTTTACAACGAGTGCTAAAGCCTTAGAGCCTCTATCATTTTAAAAAGTGCCCTTTTCTATTGGATAAAATGCTCTCTCGGCATATCCGGAGAAAACTCATTTTAAGAAGCCAGGTTTCGTCTTTATGGGGCTGACGGCCGAGGGTTTAGCCGGTTTAGAGTTAAGCTATAACGCTATCCTTAAGGCAACAAAGCCATCAGATCAAAATGGCCTGGAAAACCCATTTAAAGTTTCATAGTACAAAACTTCATCTTTTATTGAACAGAAGCTATTACAGGCATTGGCAAAAGTACTCGGCCGCAAGCTGGAACGGTAATTGGTTCAAGATATAGAAATCGGCGGTAGTGGGTAAGGGCTAATGCCCCCCGCAGTTCAATCTCAATTATTTTCACAAAGACAGACCAAAAATATTTCGAAACCATGCTGTCTCTACCATTATAGAGCCGTTTCATGTTTAATAATAAAAAGCTATTTTCGCCGCCTATCTTCTAGAGCATGAAAGTGATCGGGTAGCAAGATTTCCTCTACAAAAGTGTGTGCTTTTTTATGAACTATCCATGGCGAGGTGATAAAGGAACTGCAAGACCAAGTAGCTAGTTTAAGGCACAATTAATTCAAAATCCTGCAACCAGAATGAATTCGCTTTAATGGAGGATACCATAGCAGCAGATATGTAATAGTTTTCTCCTGGTCTCTTAGGAATGAATGCACGAACCGGCGTGGACCTTCCAGCGGAAAGCTGCTGTGTTGCTTAGAAAAGTGGGCCGGACTGGGGTCCGCGACGAAGCGACATATCCATAGGGCAGGGCATTGCTATGACACCACGGGCATACTCAATAGTTTTCAGCAGTCTAATAATGGCGGCATCGGCTTCAACCTAAAATTGTTGAAGATGATCTCTATATACAAATGTAAATTTAATAAGTAAAAGACAATATACTCATAAGCAAATCTAAGCGCTCATGGCGGGGTATCCGGGGCTTTTTTCAGGCGCTTAGCAACTACGCTACTAGCCCTCTCATCCAAGAAAACACTTTAAGAGCAGAACTTATTCCTCTCGTGCATAAAGTATTGCCGAAGATGGAACTGGACAATGTCTGCAAGCGAACTTCCGGCTATAAAGAGATTTTCGGCAAAAACCGACCAGTCAAATTGGTTGATCAGGAAACTGTGGTATTAGGGATCATTATAACTCGCTGTTCATATAGCCGATATCCGGGCCGCAAAGCCCAGATTCAGCGTTTTGGTAAGTGGCTTTCACGATCCTAAGAAATCCTATCACGGCGGCGGCAGTGCTGCCAATCTTTTCTCCGATATTATCGATGAGATTATTAAAACCTTTGAACTCAACACTGAACGAGATGTTCAAGAATATTTATCCTCTAGCTTCTTCTATCCAGCGGTGTCACGTTCTAGCTACATTAGTTCAAAATGAAATAGCAACAAGCGGGGAATACTAATGCATATGCGCGACCGAAGCCAATACCCCCCATAATCCCCACTTGGGTGGTCTACTTACATGGAATTCTTCTCTAAATCTAATTCAAGACAACCAGAAGCAAATACCAGAACTGAATTTTCAAGCTAATTCAGTAGCGAAGTTCATGGCCAGGGGTAGCAACGATTCATGAAATCGCCCATCTGTTCAGGGTATCATTCGCAAATATGCCAAGCTTCCAAGGCCTCTCATGTGTCGAATATCGCTGAAACTTATAGACAGCCCTCCGCGCGATCTTCAAATAGCAATAATTCATAATTAAAATACGATATACGTGGTATCGGCTATGTTATCAACCATGTAACCCGAAAACCGGCGAGCGCTATCCAAAAGAACGCATGATCTATCCTATTTTTAGAAGAATAATACAACTACTAATGCAAATTACAAACACAAAACAATATCACTTGAGCACTTAAGCACTCAAGCCTTTAATTCTATCCTATCTTAGTATATTAGTTTAGTTGCTAAAGCAGGTGGTTTTAAGCATATTAAGCGCATCTTGTTTATTAGCCTAAAAAAAGCCAGTCTAATAAAACTCCTAGATAATAAGGAGGCGGGCTGATGTGGAACAACTGAAGAACCCTTTTAAACTTTAAACTTCAAGTCGCTTTAGATAGCAGCTGCCTTTATC
Organism: Ophioderma brevispina; assembly: GCA_023653785.1. Taxonomy (NCBI): domain Eukaryota; kingdom Metazoa; phylum Echinodermata; class Ophiuroidea; order Amphilepidida; family Ophiodermatidae; genus Ophioderma; species Ophioderma brevispina. The sequence goes on from JAMKCH010085452.1 coordinate 190,939, forward strand.
CTAGTCTTTATCAGCATAAATTCAGCGGCGGGCCATTTAAATCAGAAGCGACAGTGTCCAGCCGACCAGAAAAAAAGTTTCGCTTCGCCATCGCTATTCACCCTGTAAGGAAGCAGGCGATCTTAAAATTCGGTTCAGAAACAATACAGCGGCGCTGCCGCCTTCTATCATCATCATTTTCGTGGCTGGAAATATTAGCCAATAATTCTCTATGCTGCTTGAGTATCCCGCACTACCTATTCTTTTAATCAGCAAACACAGCGAACTGCTTCGCCTAGCCCTTAGGCTTTATACAGAAGTAAGTAAAAAAGAAAAAGAAAACGAATGAAGGCTCATTTGCAGCTCAACACAACGCAGTATGAAAATTCTCTCTTAGATGACAGCGCCAACAGAGCAGAGATCCAAAATGCGTATATAAAATACATACAAACTCCGCATAGGCAAATATCCGCCACTTTTTGCTATTAGCCATCAGGCTATGTTTGATTTTTCTTCTATGTTTCAGGGATTCTGAAGCACTACTCTACTAAAAACTTCGCTTTTGTATTCAATAACAGGGAAAAGCAGCTAGATAATGAATTTTTTGCCTCAGCACAAAAAGAGGTTTTACATTCACCCACGCAAAAGGCTGTCAATCGCAAAACCTTTGATCGTTTTGAAAAGCTTGGCTGAAAAACCTCTGTGCTAATACTGTAGAAATTATGACGGCCAGCCCCTTAGCCTGCCTAGCGGGGCAGTAAAGGCTTAGCTACTGTTATTGTTGGTGCTGGGCCATCTTTAGAGGGAGTATAGCCAGGCTCAAAAAAGCGCAGGGTCTAATCTGCAATTAATCGCCAGTGATACGGCCTTGGCAATTCTCAGGAAACACCGACATTTGCCGTTGCATTATTGTTATTTCTATATAAGATCCGCCGAAAATAAACGCTATGTACAAATAGAACAGACCTTTTTGAAGGATCGCAGGCAAAGCATCCTCTTAGCCGAGGCCTCCATTTCACCTGCTGCGCTGCGCGGCTTTCAACGGTTATTTATGTTGATGGCTTTTATCCATACTATCAGTTTCTAAGCGGAATTTTCGGCGCAAAGTGAATCTATTGAACTCGGCGGCTCTGTTGCAACGGTGGCGTTTAAATTAGCTTTATACATGCAGTTTTTTTTCTTTTTCTTCTATTGCCTTATGCAAAGATTTAAGTTATTCACTTCATGTATCCATGGCGCGTGGATCGCTACATGAAGAGCGCTGGCAATCAAAAAGCACGGGAAGTTAGAAAGCTTTGATTCAAAAATGATGCTGCTCTATACTAGAGATGATATTCAGATAGCTAAGAATCATCAAGCAGAAACTGTTTTCACAGATGCCGCTATGCTCTTATACAAAGAATGGATAGAAGAACAGGCTATGGCTGTGAATAATATAAGACAGAACAGCTGGGCAAAAGATGGCCAGAGGTCGCCGGAGATTTTAATGCCAGCCCTAGCGGTTTGGATTTACAGGGCATTCCTTATCTATCATTAGAATATTCATAACGCGAGCCAGCAAAAGGTTTCAGCGAGAGAAATTCAGTCTGATCTTGGGCAATATTGGGCAGATAATAATGGCGAAAAAATGGGAAGTCATCTGTGGGGTTTTGCCCAAAACGAACTCGCTCTTTTTCAACAGGCGGCAACAAGCTATTAAACAAGCTAATGAGATTCTGTTAAGGCTAAAGTAGAGGAAGCTCTGAGTTTCTTCAAGCAGATTTGGATGGGGATGCCTCTAGGCTGGTAAAAAACTGCTTGACAAGCAGGAAACAAGCGGGGCGCTACTGGAAGCATAGAAAGATGCGATAAGCAAGAACTATCGAAAAAAAAAATTTGTGAGCGCAGCTATGGGCATAAAAGCATTTTCGAGAGAATGGACTTTCACCCCAATCATCATCCAGCTCTAGCAACTCATCTGGTCATCACTGGCACGGCAAAGTCTTCAGACCTTTATTTCTGGTCAAGCAAAGATCAAGCTTTTCCAAGACATGCAGGATTCCTGCAAACTCAATTTCACTGCTTAAAATCAGTTTTAGGCCAGTGAAAAATATCAGCTCCTTTGCGCGGAGCATACTGTTGCTCCTTTAAATTTTCCATACCAATTAAAAAAACTGTTTTTTTATAGCCTGCATTCTCCCATATAGCCAAAGAATTACACCCTTGTTCTTTTTATAGGTAATAATTAGTATATTAATAATATTTTCAATAATAATTTTGGTGACAACTAAAAGCATTCTTTGCTTTCATACAAGCGAAATCTAAGTGTCGTTTCTGCAGGATCAGCGTTTTCTAGCGAAGGGCATTCTCTTCATTATTCCCTCCGCACTTTACTCTCAGCGAAGGCTAGCATATTCTTTTCTTAGATATAGACCATATTAGCCCTAGACGCTCCTTCTCCTCGCTTTGGGCTAACACCAGTAATACAGCACAGGGTTTAGAGTATAAAATCTTCGATTGATTTGCAACGCGTTTTAGACCAATTATGCATACAAAATTAAACCGCTCGCCATCTTGAAATAGTCGCCTCGAGGAAACGCTCAGGGAAAAATGAAGAAACTCTTAGCTGCACCTCTGCTAGCTGAAAAAGAATCTATAGCATTCATCATGTACTGCCATATAACTATGCCATCCTCTTCCTTTGTGCGGCCATATCCAACCAGAAATCGTTCAGCGTAGCGATCTATCTAATAGGCAACCGTTTCTTCTCCCCGGCAGCTAAACATGAGACCACGCAGCTTCTCTTTGATTTTTCTCTGCTTTTAAAATGAGCAGCATAGTACAAAAGCACGAGAAGACACGAACTGCTGCACAAAAGTAAAGTGTTTTTAGACAGACAAACTGCTATCATTGAAACGGGAGGAATTTCAGCAATAGCAGAGACTATGCCATATCAGAGATGGCAACACTCTATCATTAGGTTACTGAACTTTTAAATACCTACCCTAATCAACTAGAGCAGGAAAAAAATTAGCATTATTTTGAAAATTTGAAAACTCATGGCAACGCTGAAGCTAATTTTCAGTTGATTTTGGGCTATTCAGCTAAAGCTAAACGATATTCAAAAACGCAAGACTGGCCAACAGCAAGCAGTGCACTACCTCTGAAGGCGCCGGAAACTTAATCAAATTTTCTATACAACTCTCCTGTAGGGTTCACTACACTGTTGTAAAACCGGCCTTTCGGCTGAAAAGAAAGGCTTAAAGCATCTGTTCTTTCACATATTCATTTGAAGCTAATCTGAATAATTTCTACATGAGAGAAAGCATGCTATGAATCTCGCGAAACAAACGGGGATCAATTTCTTTTATAAAGCCTTTAACGCCTACTCAGGCCTTATCCAAGCACTTAGTGCTAGAAAATTTTTAGAGAAATAAATCACCAGACACAGCAGATGCTTTTTCCTTTTTAGCACTGCAAAGACTGAAGCCCCTAACTGCTGAGAACTGCGAAAAAAGGTAGCGCCAATACTAGCTTAATTGCGGTTCGTTTTGCTTTTCAACAAGCCTCTGCTTTATTCGGCAAAAGCTGATCTTTGGCATGGGCTGGGGTGCTTTGGATAAATACGGATAAACTATTTGAAGTTTTTCCTAATTTTTTCATCGCAAATGCACTATCTCAATAACAATTTTTAAAGGAATGCTATAAAAAAACCTCTATGAAACAAGCTATTTTCCCTCTTACAGTCCGATCCACTAACCTACGGCATCTAGATATTATTGAAAAGCTTTTTACAGGCTCTCTGTTAAAAAGAGCTTATAGTAGCCTTATTAAAAAACAACACTAAACAGAGTTTTTCTCGGCGAAAGAAGAAACGCAAGGAACATATAAGGCACGGCGATATCTGCGTATGCCGGGTTGAAATGTAATTGACCAGCAGCCGGGGCCCCGATCTAAAAAACCTGATGAATTCATTTTAAAGGAAAACGAGGGTAAATGCCTAAGAATCTAACATTTTAACGGGTTACTGAGTGATCTAGTTTTACGTGAGGATACATTCACCATATCGCGGACTGCGAAAAAGTAGGACCTGGGTTATGAAAACTCTTGGAAAGGTGGCGCGAGCAGCTAGCCGCTCTTGATGAAAAAACTCAATACTATTTATCTATCAGACGTGAACCTAGGCCAATATCTCATCAAGTTAGTTATAAAAGCCATAGCTGCGCATCATGGTGATTTATCTTCCTACGTGCCTCCCGCATAAAAAAAGCTATCGATCAAAACACTCTTTAATCAACAAAAAGTATAGTAACCGGAGATAGAAAACGGCAAAACCAGCGTAGCCCAAACGCCTTTGTGAAAGCGCTTGTTAATAGTAAGGAGCGCGAGGCAGACGTAGTACGTTCGATGAAACATGTTAATAAATCTACAAACCAGAATGAAGGCCATTACGGTATTTTACGCGGAGAAGTTTATCAAGCATTCGCTCCGCTGTTTTGGAAACGATTACTAATTTATAAAAATTTCAAAAAAGAAAATAAGCAGCTAACCTTCAGTAAGACGAATACCTAAAATGATAAGAGGATTTTTCTTTTATTTCTAGAAACAAATTTGTCTCCTATATCTTAAATTATCTTATAGAAGAGAGCTATAGGTAAAAAAAAAAAAAAAAAAAAAAAAAAAAAAAAAAAACCCCCAAAAATGCGGGAAATTTTTTCTAATGCCTAGCAAGCGGCTGGCCTGAATACGATATGCTCTAGAAAGCATCGGCTTAGTTGTTTGTGTAGAGAACAGCGAGGAAATCAGAAAAGAAACTTTTTAAAAAATTAGAAATACCGAGTAGAAAATAATGAATGAGACCGAAATGGAAAAAAGAAATAAAATAAAGCCTCATTACCGCAGCATGAAAAAAGGCCTTAATTGAAGAAGGAATAAGGAAGCTCGGCTGTGGGAAACATACTGCTGTATAAGAATATAGACCCAAGCTTTAAGGAATGCCCAGCTTAGCGATGAATGAAAGCTTCTCCTTTTCAATTGAATTTCGCTGAATAGAGGAAACTCGAGTATCGTAAAAAGCAAAAAAAATGATAAGATTATATATTATCTAGTTATTTTGTGTCATCGACAAGGTAATGAATTAATTATTAATTTCATTTTACTTTTTTGGCTGGATCTCAAAGGAAAAACAATTTTTTTTAAAATCTTACAATTAGAAAAAAAATCTTTACCGGATAATATAGGGTAATCTCTTCGAGTATTATTGGCGTTGGTTTCTATAGCCCTATTAAAGCAGGCATAGGCCATTGTACAAAAATAAGCTTTTTTTTATCTTTTAGGGTTGTTTTATGTTTTACCTCTATTTCAGGAGAGGCAAAAGATGCCAGAGATCAGTTTATGCTATTTAGCAACAATCATTGACTGAGCATAGGTCTTGGTTTCTTCTAACGCTTTCTTCATTACAAGGTCTTTGTTATTTTCCTTGGTTATTATTCCATATCCTGACAAATGGACAATATCAGCTCATTGTTGCGCTGAACTTTATTTCAGAAAATCACTAAAGACTTTGGTTTCCATTATGTCGATCGGCTTATTTTCTTCCTAGTATTGGGTATTAGTTAGCTGGATATTTAGTTGGCGTCACCTTTTTCGCCTTGGCTTGGAAAAAGTCATTTCGTACTTTCGCTAGCGTTTTTTGTCAATCAGCTTAAATACTAATGCTTTTGCGCTCGCTTTTCGTTTCAGAGCAACTAGGCCATCGGCCCGCGCTCTACTGAACTTCACATAAGGTCCTTGCTTATTCTTCATAATGCCTATAAAGTGCTTTAACTGCTGGGTGAATTAGGCGTAGAGTCGCTTTCTTGATAGTCACAGCTATACCCCAGCTAAGAAAAAATCAGCGATTCCCAAAACAATTGAATAATCAGTTTTTGGAAAATTTCGGCGATACTTGTTTCCCTGGACGCTACTGATTATCTCCAACTTTAGTATTTGTCTCTGCGGCATTTTTTATCTTCTCGTAGTCTCCTTTAGAAATTTTTTACATTTAGAAAATATAGGCTATAAGTAAGTATTATCCCTGGAAAATCATTATTTTAAGGGTACAAAAAATTTTCTAGAAATATGCTGAATTCCCCTTATAGCCAGGCAATAGACGCCTTATTGAAAAAAATTAATAAAAAAATTCAAATAAATTAGTATTTTAGCTTGATTTCAAGCTAAATCGCCTTTAGAGTGAAGAATATTTGTTAAAATTAAGTAAAATTTTTATATAAAAAGAGCTTCCGTCATTCCAAATAATCTTGCTTTACCATATTGAAATCACCGTGTCAATAGGAAATACTCGTACAAATTATAACCACCGCCATCATTATACCTGATAGCGCTTTTTGAAATATGAATGGAAAAAATAATCCTAATCCCGAAAACCAATTCCATGAGTTTTGCTTCCTTAGATACTATATATTAGAACTAGCTTAAAGAACTCCATAAAATTAGAGAAAACCAAGGGAAACCTTATGCTCAAAAAAATTAAGAGCGGGCTAAGAAAATTCAACATGTCCACAGCCAACAAAGTGAGAGATCGTCTTAAATGAAAACCCGCGTTTAGCACAAGAGCGCTTAGAAAAACAAGGCGGCTCCTAACTGCCTGCCTATTAAAGCACAACTTCTAAAGCTAGCCGGCATGCTGGAGAACAGCGTGTTCTGCTCTAGACGTGAAAAGATCTCCCAATCTTTCATCAGCACAAGACGATGAGTACGGTGCGATGGAAAACAAAAACAAAAAAATATATTTCAAAAAGCAATTACTTAGCTTAAATACGTGATTTTTAGAAAAACTAGTTTAGGCACTGATTAAAAAAAACAGAAAAAAGATTATGGACTCTACATTTTTGGCGTTTGAAGTTGGCCAAGCGTTACTTAAAGCACATAGAAAAGGTTTAAACGTAAATCGCATAACCTAGCAAACAGTAGACCAAAGAGGATTCAGCAGGCGGGTTATTTTTTACGGTGGGCTCCTTTAACAGGTCGGATTTTTTTAACTAGAGTTGAACGTGCTGGACAATGGGGCAGGGGACTGAAATAAGCAACGTTCGGCGTGACGGGATATACTTGGAATTGCACGGATAGTAACGGAAAAAGCAGAGTTGGCCTTTTGGAAAGGCCAGAAATCAACATGAGAAATATAGAGAGTATCATAAGCCCTTAGTGAAAACAAATTTACAAACGCGCTTAGATAAAGTTGGTCTAGCTGGCCAAGAACTCTCTCTCCGCCCCGATGAGCCTGCCGTCCGTGAGGAATTAGTACAAACCGGCTTGTTATTAAGTCAAGACATTCGGAATAAATTTTTTCGTTTTAATGATCTGCGTCAGAATATAATGAGAAAGTCTTTGAACAGGTCAGCAGAATTAATGCTATAGCCGAACACATAGCTAAGTTAAACTATCGCATAGAGGCCAGTGAAGCCGCCCGGGGGGGATAATCCCAATGATCTATTAGACACACGTGATAAATTATAGTAGAGCAAAATCCAGTGAGATCAGTAGTGTGAAAATCACCTTTAAAGATAATGATGAAATAATGGTTTTTATAAAAGGGAATATCTAGTTCAGGGGGATAAGTATTGGCCATTAGAAGCAATAGATGATGCCAGCAACGAAGGCAGTACCGCATTCGCTGCAGAAAACCGGCGATAGATTTAACGCTGATAAAGGCGTTTATTGGCGCAGCGGAATATCGTGATGTCATCTTGTAGATAGAAGCTATCAGCGAGCTTGATACCATAGCTGTGAACCTTAGTTATAATATCAATGAAATTCATCGCCTAGATATAACCATTACGGGCAGAAAGGCATGAATTTTTTCCAGAGTGAAGATCCGGGCAGCGACTCGCTGCGGAAGATAGATATAATAAAAGACGAAGCTTTGATAGAAGGCTTTCTTTTCACCCGGTGACTGGAAGTCAAGCCTTAGATCCCGAGGCTGTGCTGGGAAGCGAAGGCCTGATAACCTTCGAAAAAAAGACTGAAAACGGCTTCAGCAGCCAAAGCGTTATCTATCGCGCTGATGATAAGATTAAAGATGTTATAGAACGTATACGTAAGCAAGGACTCTGTTAAGGCCTATCTCACGTCCGAAGCAAGCGAGTATAAAAAGTGAACGGATACCAACCGCTAATCCCTTTCGCCTCTACCTTATTTAGCGATATGGAGAATTCCTAGTTGGCATCTCTGGTATTCTTGCAGCTGCGTGGGGCTGTTTTACTCTAGTGATGCAACTGCCGGCACCCCTCTTGCTTTATTTTCCAGTAGGCGGGAATTTTAGCGCAAGCCCGCAGTACCATGCCTCGGCTGGGATTAACCTTGACGCCGATATTTCGGCCGAGCTCACGCATCGCAGCACAAACTGTAACTGAGATCTTCCTAATGCATATTTAACAATATCCCAGCCTGGTCAAGGAACGGTAAAATCCAGCTTGATATTGCCGACCTCCGCTATAACCGAAGCTTTTACGATAGTAAAGCTAAACCCTGAACGAATATTATATTAATAGTGTTAACCCGTCTGCTAGCCAAATAGAGAGAAGCGCTTTGAAGTAGAGAAATTTGAAGCGGTTTGAATAAACTTAGATCTCGCGCCAATCTATCTCTGGTGTCAATGTAGATGAGGAGATGCTATATGGTATCTTATCCAGCAGGGCTATAAAGCTGGAGCACAGTGGTTCAAGTTTATTGATGAACGTTTTCGAAACTTTTATACGAAATGGTCGGCTAACTAGACTACAATTACGATATAAATTAGATGTAAATTACTATATGACTTATAAACAATTTTTTCTTTATTAAAAAAAAGTATTTTATTTCAATTATGTTTAGTAGTGTGAAAATTTGAAAGAAAGCCTTTCTGTCAAAACAGTGAAATAAAGCGCTTTCCCTTCTCTTTTCAACAATGCTGAAATAAGTAATGTCTCTTTTTTTTTTTACCTAGGCAGCGAGCTCGAAATTATCAAAATGAAAATAAAGAAAGAGGTTAGGCATGAGAATCTCAAATCGCCATATAAAGAACACAAACATTTTCAACCCTTGAAAAAACAAGCAATCTATGTGAAAGAGCAGATCGAAACTATACCGGCGTAGCTTTCAAAGGCCCAGTGAAAAAGTGAAAATCCTTTGAATACTATAACAGGCCTGTATTCACGAATACGGCTGAGTCAATAAGCCGTACCAAAAAACCTCGATCGCTGAGATTATACAATGTTGCCCATGATAAAATTTCATCTGTATCAGAAATATTCGCCGTGCTGAGAGCTCACCGTTCAAGCAGCCATGGTGTTTGGCAAAATAAGATAGGATAAACCATAGCGTGGAAATAGAGCAACTGCTACGCGAGATCAATTGCCCTAGTCAACTCATCGTATGAAAACGGTTATATCTTCAGCGGCTCTAAAACCGAGTGAAACCCTTCCCCGCGCTTTAGAGATTTTCGCTCCGGAGCTTGAACAGCCGTTATTGCGGGGTGCATATCATGGGGATTGGCGGAATCTTGTCGTGGATATTGATCAGAAATTCAGAGCTTGAATTGTTTAGAACGGATCAGAAATTTTTTGGGGAAGCAATCACACATTATAGCCATAACCGATAGCAGAAATTTTAGATTGACCGGAAAACCAAAGCATCCGCCACAAAATAGATGGTTATATCTTTTGAACGTGAACTGGCGCTAACCTAGATATCATTATCAATAAAATAAATGAAAATGTCCCAAGTGTTAGGCATGTCTCCCAAGATTAGCTTTCCGGTGCTCGGGTTTTTGATGGTCAAGCAATTATCCTCCACCAAGCAGCCATAGAGATATTAATGGTGGCGTCGCTGCTTAGACAATTTAGGGAATCTTAAAAGCGTAAGCCAGGGCAATGTTCCCTATCAAATATTCATAGCCACGATTACTAATCAACATAACTCTTTATCAATGTGCTCATCCGTACTAGAGACGCCTTAATTGAATATGATATTCATCAAACTCTCCCGGACGAAATTTAAACGATATTTCCCAAACCCTATCTAACTTGGTTAAAAATCAGCAAAACTCTCCGCGCACAAACGCCCGACGAAAACGGAAGACAAGATTTATCAATTGAACAAGTCATGTGATAGAAGCAAATCTATCGCTGAAGATTCCAATATCACCGAACCGCCTCTATTGAATATATAATAACTTTCCATAACTTCATATCATTTGGTCTGTGCGAACAGCGGCCAGGCGTCTTGCCACCTACCTGTCGAGACTATTTAAAATAAACTCAATATTTATACAGCTTAAAGGTCATATTTAATACCTAAACTCAATATTAATAAAATATACAATAGACTGACCAGCCAAACTCATAATCCTTTAGAAAGTGAAAAATTTGAACTCTGCAGTAAAATCGAAAAAACGATATTTCTTTTTGAAACGCTTTTATTATACATTTGTGAAGTATACACAGTACATTTATTCCCGTTAAAGAAAACAATCTTTTTTTTTTGGACTGCAATCAATTGAATCTTCAGCCTTGCTTCTTCTCCTAGTACAAGGCCAAACTTTTACTCCCCTCCTACTCTTAGAGAGTTTGAGTTAAGCTTTTATAACTATGACTGCAATTTTGCTATTCTCACAGCTCAGGAAAAGCAAAATGGCAACTATCAAAAACAATTGAATCTGTAGGACCGATTATTCAAACCTTCAGAAAAAAGAGGATGGACAGATTATATCCAGTCATCAAAATTATAAAACAAAACGTATTTGACGTTATGAGGATAAACAACTCCAGGTATCTTTATCTAGAAAAAGACAGAAAAATTTTTGTACCACTTCCTACATTACTATTTCCTAAATTATTTTCTCATGGAAAATTAAAAACAACCAAGTTGTTAAAAGATATTAAAGCTAATGAAAAATTTCAAATACAACGTCAACTTATTGGCGAGGGCAATCTAGTGGGACAGCAGAGTTGTTTTTTAACTTCTGAAGAAAATTGAATGCTTAAATACTGGGGAATTGAATCTTTAACTTTAGTGATTATTTGAAAGTGCGACAGAAGAAAGTTTAGTCTTGCCTTAAAAGAATTTACAAGGACTATTCTAAAGTAATAAAAGACTTCAGGTGATCTTGAACATTTTTATAACAACATAAGTGAAGAACATAAAGTAAGTATTTCCAAATTTTGATGAGCACTTAAAAAATTATATGATATTTTTTTTTTTTTTTTTTAATTAATAATTTTGTATTTAAACACCAGAATGAACAGGCAAAAAAAAACTTATGAACAAGTTGCTATTCTTCACAAGCCGTTCTACAGTTGTTGTTACTATTGGCATTTGCGTAGCACTTCCTATAGAGGATATAAAGAAAAGTCTTCTACACATTATATAGCTGATATCGGCTTCCTTAGAAGATCCGAAAAATGTAATCTCTTGCCAAACAAAAAAATCAAAAAAAAGATATCTCTAGAGAAAGAAGAAATTTTAAATTTCTGAATTTTCAGGTTCAGTTCGGTGTTTAAAAAATAGCCAAACAAATAGAAGGTTCCATCTTATGAGTACCTCTACATGTAGCTGCTTCATCATGAGTATATAATGGAAGTGGTTATAAAAACTGAAATGGCGATAAACTAAAACTGATCCACGTATTGTCACTATCGGCCCAAAGAATTTGTATACCTTAGTCTGAAATTTCTCCAGACTACTTTCGGCCATTACTCTTAGCCAATGGCCTATCTTCTTGCTAGCAATTAAAATCGTTATGACAGTGAAAAAGTACTGAAAGCTTTATATCGGTTTCTATATTTTTCCCCCCGGGAGATCATGCTTTTAGAGAATAATAGATAAGCCATAAGTATAAAACCAAATCGCAGAAATCCGCTTCGCCGCTATTTGGGTTGTAGCGATGCCAATAGAAATATTACAAGACTCTGAAACAGTTAATCGTATTGAAGAAAACATTAAACTATAAACACCTTAGTAGAAAATGATAAGCTGAGGAAGCTTATTTTAAACGGTATTATAGAAATTTTAATCACTACCCCCTTAGATTAATTAAAGCTAAGACTCCAAGTAGCTTCCTATGAACCTAGCTAAAAATAAAATAATAGGTGAATTTGTTTGAAGAGAAACCTTAAGCGATCTAGTGATCAAGATATACGATATGAGCTCAGAAGTACCCCGTTTATCATCGCGGAAATTGATCTTAGAGTAGAGTCCAAAACAGGAACAAATTATTTTCTGCGAGGTGAGTACAGAGTCAGCAAATTACCCTGAAGGAAGCCTACCCTATTGAAGCGAGTACTCTTTAGCCAAGCCAAAGAAACCTTATAGCCTGCGCTCAGGGTTTCTTAGAAGGGCAAGTCCAGAGCTCAAGATAAAATAGCACGTTCGATTGTCTGCTCTTTCAAAAAACCGATTCTGCAGTTCATCAGCTAAAAAAAAAACTCACTCAATTAAAAAAGCTTTTCATTCACGAATAATACCAACAACCATACCGAGGCTTAGCTATGAAAATCCTAGAGCCATAAAAAAAACACAAGAAACACATAAATTTGTTAACAAGGATGGAAAAAAATACAAAGGATTTGATATGAAATCGCTGTTGTTATTGACACAAAAAAAATTGAAAACTGAAAAAAGAAATAGCCACAAAGAATAATTGAAAAAAAGCTATTATATGAATTGCATAGCAAATTCTGCAAATGTACGTTTTAGCCATTCAAATGGAGCTTCATTCAGCCCGTGGGCTCGTGTCACTCCACTCGGCGTGGGGGGGATCAATCGTCGTTTCCTACAACACATTCCGTTGCTTCTCTCCCGAGCGCTCTATCTCCCCTCTTGTGTCGATGTGACCAGATCACGTCAATGTTAACACGGCTGGACACGCTGTCTGTCTGTTATACAGAAACGAGGTTTTCTAATACTAATTAGAGATATAAGTTTAATTTACTACATTCACTATAATTCGATTTATTAATTATCTTAAAGCCATGCATAAAACAATTTTATACTTATATTTATAATTTTAATATTTGTTTATTGTATAGCATTTTTTTTTTTTTTAATTAAATTTCCTAAAAGCTTTTTTCGTACCCTCCGGTATAGGCACATATAGGACGAATAAGCTTGTTAGCCAAAGACTGCTCTAAATATGGCTCTGACCAGCCCGTTAAACGACTCAAACACAAATATCGGCGTGAAAAACAAGGTCGCCAACCTAAGCCGATCCCCAGAGCCGATGGAATAATTCCCATTAGGATGAATATTTTTTTCTTCTAGCATAACCTTAGCACTTTTTTCATAAAACAGATCTATACTTAGCTCTACCTTTTTTGCTCGGCTCATTGAAGAAGTATTTCTGCATGGTCGGAACTCTTGAATCGCCTTTTTTGTAAACTCTATGGCCAAAACCCATAATCTTGTTTTTTCTGCCGCAAGGCGTCTTTTATCCAAAAGCCTCACTTTTCTTGGATAAGCCAATTTTCATTCGAACATTGCACAACAGCCTCATTCGCCCCACCATGCAGGATCCCTTAAGGCGCTCTCGACGACGTTATAGCCGAGTAGTAATCGTCAGGTGCTTGTAACCACTCTTGCTAGTGAAAGTAGATTTTTTTACTAGAGCATTAAAACTCTGTTCGGCGTATAGGATAAGCGATACATCTACAGCTTCTCGGCACCTGAGTAGGGTTTTTCATGAAACCAGAGTAATAGAAATTTTTACTGATATTCGCAGTCGGCTTGGCAGAATAAAACTTTGCCACTACGCCGTCGCCTATCCACGGCTATGCACATAGGACGTTGATAAAAGTTTTATTAGGCTTTCTTTTCTATTAAGATTCAAGCTTAAATCAGAACTGCTCTGCTCCACCCATGCCGATATAGGCTAACAAAATTGCAGTTAAGTACATACATAGGATGAGGACAATTGGAAAGGATTCAATTAAGCACGCCAAATTTCATTCCGGGAAATATAACCACGGTTTTTGCTCTCAGCAACAAAATTTCAATCATCTTATTCGGCAAATCCAGAGTGTAATAGCAAACGCTACCTCTTCAATAAGCAGGTTTCTCTAAATCGGCTACCTCATAAGCCCGGTAGGTTAAAGCGGTAGTGGCGATAATGCTGGATATGTGTCTCATCAGCTATTTACACCAACAAAGGCCTTTCTTCATTCATCCCCATCACTCTAGCCCCTTTATAATTCTCTAGTTCTTATCAGTTCTTAATTTACGAGCCTCATTTTTTTAGCCTTTTTCAGCTATTCTTGATCTCTTTACGAAAGATAAGAGTAGAAACCATTATTAAATTTTGAAGGTATATGAGTCCTTATCAAAGACTTATATTTTTCGTATCAATAATTCGTACGCTCTTCCGCGTCTGCATTTTTCTAAAATGCCTTTTTGGCTGCCCGCTTCCGCAATCAGTTAACCCCTCCTCTACGTTTTTAATAGCCAGCCGCTGCGTATCACAGGTATATCACGATATTAAACCCAAGCGAGCTAAACATCCTTTATGCAGAAAGCTCTGATTTGCCAAATTCTTTCATATTCGCGAATACGGGGATACTAAATTATCGCGTACTTTTTTAAATTCATCTTCATTTTCATACCTCGGCAACAATCCTCTCAGCAACCGGCCTTTGCAATGCTTTCCATTCGCTCTAAAGCAGCCCCATCCCCTCTACGCCGCGGGCATCACGCGTCCAATAATTAAAAAAAATTAGGGTCGTCGGCGTGCCGCTAATCCAGCTTTGATCTTTTGAATCATCTCAGTGCTAGAGATTAAGCTCTTTATTATCTAAGTGGCCGCACGCTCGGGCTTTTCTGATCCTTCTATATGTTTCCCGAAACCCAGCTTCTTCCATAATTTGAACAGTCCTGCAAAATGCATAGCCCTCGCCAAACCGTGTCGGTATCGGCTATCACGTGGCAGATTCGTAGCCTGTCACCCCACCCCCCCCCCCCCCCCCCCCCCCCCGCCCCTATTTGTGAGCCCGCATAGCTATCTGCTCGTACGCCCACAATGATATATCCGGACAGGCTAGAATCCTTAGCCCTAACAGCTGCCTGAACTATAAACACGTCAAAGCCCTATTCGCGCTATCAGCCTATCTTTATTGCGAGAGCGCCCGGGAAGCGCAGCACTCTCCGCTTTTTCATTTCTCTTTTAAAGAGGCACGTTTTTCGCCCGGTGTTTTGTGAATGAAGAGCATATTTTATTATAATTCTATTAGGCAACCATTACTTTTGTTCAACTATAAAAGAACTTTAGAAACCAGCTTTATAATATCATCGCCTTCGTAATTTGAATATTGGCTTGATATGATGAACCTCAATAAAGCTGTCTCCAATTTTTTCCATCAATCTTTCAAAATAAATTGCAAACATTCAAAGTAGTATAATATCAGAATCGTGAGATATTGATAATTTTATCTTAATTATTTAATAATATCTTATAATTTATATTAAGCAGATTTTATGCAGCTTCACATTATTACTATATCGATATCTTTAATTTTCTTCAATTTTTGGTTCAGTTTAGCATACGCTTTGAATTTTGCCTTAACGTTTTTGGCAACTCTACTTGAAAATTTGATTTCTTAAACGTGTTCCTATTGAATAATTGTATTCGAGTTATTCCTTATAATAAAATTATAAACTAAATGTTACGATACTAAGAACTTAAACTAAATTGTTACGATACCAGAACTAATACTCCCATTATTACAAATTGTTTCTATTGAACTCCAAACCTTTATCAAACTGAAACAATAACTTGGGAAATATTTCATTACACACTGATTGATAACATAATTAAAGTCATCGCATTTATCATACTGAACTAATATTCTGCATTTATATTTTATAACAACCACTCCGCCAGAATGGTCGTATAATATTTATAAAACTTCTTTGGACGATAATTGTTTGATAGACTTTTGAGTTCTTGTTTTTCCCGCCAAGCCATTTAATCAACCGTGGAAAGATAGTAGTGGTGTATTGGATTATTCAACTCATCTGTTGGGTTTTTATTTCATTACGGACACTTTTTATAAACCAATTTTAAAGACACCAACTGTGTTTAAGGATTTAAGTATTGTTTGTACTAGTAAAATAAAAGATTCAACAAATCATCGCCCTTTAAGGTTTCTAAAGAGAATACCGTTTCTATAAACCGGTTCTGCTCTGCTTCATCTATAACACCTTTAGCTAAAGTTTTAAATTTGCTAATATAGTTAGCTTTTTTGAAGGGCCTAGTGCCACTGGGATGGGCATCGGCTCTTTGTTTTCAAAGGATGCTTTGAACCATTCTTTATTTTAATCGATCTTCCCCAAAAAGCCGACTGCTTATAAATCTTCCTGATGGTAGAGCTTGGTCCATTTAGGATCTTCCGGCTGGAGATTTTTTTCCAGAGTTTCATGGTTGAAGGCTGATGACGACTCGTCTAAACTATAGGGAACTCTCGTGATGAAAAAAAACCGTTCTTCTATAAGGCAAACAGCGAAAAGATGACATAATGGAATGATTCTAAAGTCTCTTGGAAGCATCCGCATCGAATTCTTGCGGATCGTTAGAAGCCGTGCTATAAAACCTTATGCGTATGGATGGATGTATGAATAATTATCGATTCAATATCATCTAAATTAAATTTGCCGGACGGACTCAAAACAGAGATTGCTATAAAGCGTGCCTGATACTCTGCAGAGTACTCTTTTGTATAAGTCTCTAAAATAGCTTTTCGCCTTGCTCACCGGGCTCGGGAAGCTCTATAGAGTAGTGGGCATTAGCACCATCTAGAATATAGGCGATAATCTATCCTCCACCTAATATTATTGGGACTAGGCGATTGTTTCGCCGGCATGGGACTCTATCTATGACACTCTATAGAGAGCCCTTAGCCGATGGGCTGGGGCGTACGCCTGTCCAGGATGAAATTCACTTTGCGTGGATTGCCGGTAGCAACGCTACATGTAGAATTGGCCGAGGCCTGATATATAAAATCTCTATGGGGATTGGCCAGCATATGGCCAATACCAGCGACCATCGCCGGCGCTATTGTGGACAATATGATCTATCGCGGTTTATGCAAGCAGATATTCTTCACCAACGCCCATTGACTCATAGGCTGTTAGAATACCGCCAAGCAATGTTATCCTGTTATTTGTGGAAACCTTTATAAGCGGCTTGGGCTAGAGCGATAAGCGGTGAAATAGAATCCGGAGGGCATAACGGCCGCCAAAAAAGTATCATGAAAATCCAAGTCTTAAAAGCGACGCATGTGGACCAGGCCCGCCCATCCGGCTGAACAAAATCTCTTTATTTAGGACGAAACGAAAAGAGTAGATCGGTTATCTCAGCCCCCTGCGACTCTTGCGACCATCTCGCGCGCGACAAAAACAGGATTTCCTGTTAACGATGCCGCAGCAACGGCGGCATTGTCAATAATACGAATTGATAGCCCCATCTCGACGCTTCATGCATTATTGGCGCTTTTACTAAGGAGACCTCGGCATCGGCTAGTTTATAGGCATAGTATCTTCTTCGCTAATGGGATTTAGAGGGATAGACTTTAATTTCATTGCTTTTCATAATAACAAGAAAAAGGAAACTATTTTTCATAAAACAAGGGTGTTACCGTAGAGGACCTAATCTCATTCCTCCTGAACACCAATCTTTTCAATTGAAAAAAGCGTCCTTTTTAAATAAGTTTATACTTAGACAGTTATTTCACAAAAAAAAAACCAAAAAAAAAAAAAACAAAAACAACTCCAACAATTTATTATAGATCCGCTACACCCTGATTAAATTAAAATACTAAAACCTAGTGTCCAGCAAGAAGGAGGTAAGGTTTATTAAGCTCAGAACCAATTGCAGTTATTCAGCCTCAGCCTGCAGCTGAATCAATAATTACTTATTTCTAGGACTAGTATAAGACGCCATTTGTTAAAGCCTTTGATTTGGTATAACTTCATCCAGAAACTAACCATTGCCTATTTCTGCTTCTTAGAAAACCGAAGGGGGGGGTGGTGGGGGGTCTTATCCATTTTTTTTGGCAAAAAGGTATATCCCTGCCCAGTGGCCAACACCGGTTTGGAAAATTTGTTGCCCCGTTTGGCGTACAATAATGCCGCCGGCTAAACTTTTTGGCCATCGTATAATTTCCACCTAAGTATTTAGGCCTTGCTATCTCTACGTTATTGGATGGATCCTTTCCTTCTTACTTGACATTTCAGCTCCGTCCTTTTTTGTATGTATTCTTTTTTTTACCCGATATTTTCTCTTTTCTATCCGCAGATGGATATCCATGGAAAACATTGTCTTGGTTATCTTTTTTCAGCATCATAAGTCCAATAATAAACTCTTGTGATTAGTTTTTAAAATGCCCTAGTTCCTTCGCGTTCATTTAGCATTGTTGTCATTAAAGGCCATAGCGAAAAAACCATTCCTTGTTCCCTACAAAATCCCGTTTAGTTCCCCCAGTAAATCTTTCACTGTAAAAAAAACTGCTGCCTAATCGCTGAGGAGAGGCAGCACATAGCAACATGCTTTTACGGCTATTTCAGTCTTTCCTTTTTCTGGCTATGCCCTTAAGACTATAAAAGATAAAGTCCGTTTTTCTCTAACACGCTTGGATCATGCCCCTCCTGTAGAATTCTCTGCCTTTGTACTTTCTCCCGCCTTAGTTTCATTCAAGCCTCGTTTTTCTTAGTCGCTGATGAAACCATTGAATTTCTATCTGCGATAGGCTGTCTATGCCCTCGCTCTTGTCGAATACCAAGCGCTTTTATAATGCAGACCATAATTTTTATCAGCACGAGCTGATCTGTTTACCTTGGCTGTTACTTTATATCGGATTTTAAAATACGGGGTTTCCAACACGCAGATTTCCTTTACCATCGCTGTGATAAAGCACCTTTATATCACTAAAAACTGGCGCCAACTCTTCATCAAGGTGATCTTTTTCTTTCTACTTTCAGACCAATGAACCTTCATCTATAGAATAAGGTCTATACTTTAATATTACAATCACCATATAATTAAAAAGAGGCTCTTTCTAGTCTTTTTCCTTCTTTATTTTCCTTATGATATACAATGTTATATGAAAAAACTAATACGATCTTAGAGAAATCAGCAAAATTCGAAAAAATACGTTTTAAATAATTATAGTTAGTATTATATTTATTAAATAAATATTCGAAATTTTTTTTTTATTTGTCAATTAACAAAAAATAAGAAGCCGAATAATGAAGAATTAAAGTAGTCACACAACAAAAATATGTTTATGTTTTTAAATCTTGTTTTCTTGAAGACAGTATAATCGTTTCACAGAAAGGAAAGTAAAGTAAAATGGAACGGGCTGGCCAAAAACCACTTTTCTAGAAAGATATCGATTTTGACACGATATTAGAGGGCGGTCGCCCCCCAAAGAACGGCATTTTACGCCAATAGATAAGCACGACCGAGTTTAAAAAAGCATAGCTAAAATACGACGATTTTCACCGCGAGAACCCACCACTTTCTATAAAAAAAATGGCGAAGCTAAAAGCTACCCCCTATCCATTCTAATATGGACATTGAAATCGTAAAACGATGTTGCGGGAAATACCAATTACCATACCTAGTGCCCGCTCTGCCAACTCCGGCATCGGTTTTGATAGACGGGCAAATGGTAAGGTGCTCAGCTTAGGAACATCGGAAGGAAAGCTACGGTATGCAACCATTATGTATGATAGGCCAAAGTGAAAGCTGGCGGCAGGCGTTCTCCGGCAAGGGAATTTGGTGAATACACCGTCCTGAGTTAAAAACGTATCCTGTTGGCGCTGTGAGGATTGGGCACTTTTAAGAAAAGGCATCCAAAGCGGAAAAAAAAAAATTTTGCAAATTCCTAAAAATTTTTCTAGAAACACGGAAGAGTTCCCTATGTCAGAACGATTATAGAAACTCGCCTTAATTTTCCGGTGAAGTGTCAAAAATCCCCCCAGATGTAACCGCTTCTAGCATACACTGTTGTGTTGGGCAAGAGGTTGGTTGCTTTCAGAGTTGCGGAAAAAAGAAAAACGTTCAGGTTAAAAAAATCTCCGCCGCTTAGAATGGCACAAAGGACAGCTGGATCAGCTTTAGATAGGGCCGATATCCTGAACGGAAAGCGTGGAAACATTGTGGCGCAAATTCAAAGAAAAGACCGAACTTGGGATAATGTAGCTTACGATCTTCCTTTGGCCTTGTCTTTTTTCAGTTAGCCCAAACGGAAAAACTCAATCGCCTATAAAATCACAGTTTAAAGACGTAGGTCGTAAAGTCACAGTGAAAAAATAGCGGCTGAGAAGATTTAGCTGGTATAAAAACCACTAGCTAAACAGGGTAATACAAAAAATAAAGAGTTTTTGTGGTTTTTAAAGGTATTAAAAGTCTAAATTTTTATTTAATTGAAAACCGGTTTTTAATAGTTTTTAACTGGCCTCTACAACTATCTCTTTCTTAATAAGGCTAGGGCATCGGTTAGCCCAGGTCTCCAAATATGCACAGTATCCCCCCAGATGTTTTAACGTGTAGAAAGCCAAGGACACCTAATATATAAACACCAAAAATAGTAGAGCTAACCGTTTTAAAAACCGGCTTAGCAAAATGAATAGAGCAATACAGCGCTACCATGGGCAGAACACGTCTTCGGCTTAAGTGCTCTTGTAGGCCAGATAATGAAGACTCCCTGAACAGGAAAGCTCTGTAGCTACGATAAAAAAACGCATAGATACGCCATAATAAATTAAGGCCATTGAAAGGATTAAGGTAAATATCTTAGTAATGAAAAGGGATCCATAATAGGATAAAATTATAAGAAAGAACTGGTGCTAGGAGCGTATAAAATAACGGCAATAACAAAGCATAATATACAGGTACACTCTAAGCTTGAAATTTTTAAGGCTAATGCCATAGAAATTTGAAATGATCTGTTCCCCTCCTCTGTGCTCTATAAAAAAAAGAAACAGGGGACAATAGCCCTACCCACGCTAATTGAAAGCTTACAGATTAGAGAAATTCGAAAACACATTTAACAATACTCGCTTCTGTTGAAAGATTAAAGGAGAGTTTTACTGCACTAGCGGCAAAGCTCATAGGGCAGGGGACTGCACACAACTTATGCCAGCAGATACAATGAAACAAGATTAAAGAACGAAGCAAAATCCAGAGTAGGAGCGAAGAACATCCCAGGTTTGTCGTAAAAGTGTGGAATGCAGACCCGTAGTAACTAAAGCCGTCCGTAAAAAAGCAAACGCATAAATGACTCCACTGGGAGTTTTCAAATCTTGCCGCAAGATTATTCTTCAAAAATCGTTATTGGATGATAGTTATAAAAAATAGCATAAGCCTAAAAAACTAGCTGTGTTATAGATATACCCCCCAATGAAAATCTTTTTCGTATAAAAGAAAAAAGATTATATTAAAAAAATAATGCAATATAGTTTTTTTATTTCTAAAAAAGAAAAAAAATAAAAATTTGCTATTTGCTTATCTCGCTATATCGCTATCCGACGCTGAATTCTTTTACTATAGCTCTTTCAGTCTCATTACACTGTTCACATTTTTTCCGAAACGAAAAAAAAACCTATAAAAATAGTAACTTAATACCAAAACAAAAATGGGCTAGCCTTAGAAGCTTGGACGCGGCTTATTGATTATCTAAATAAACCGATATTCTTCGGTATTAATTGTATTAGCTTTTATTTTAAATGCTTTAAATTATTAATTTTATTATTATGTTCAAGGTCATATTGGAGTAAAGTTAAAAAAATATAGATAAAAAAAGGATAGCCAAAGCTCTCTGTGAAGCCGTAAGAGTGCAGGGCAACCCCAGAGGTCTCTGCAACCCAAGCAATCATAACAACTATAACGCCAATACCGCCCCAGCAGCAAAGCCCAGTTCCTGCATACAGCCAGCAAACCGCCGCACAGGAAGATAATAGACGCTCAATAAAAACTATAAGTAGCGATCATTTCTTAGGGTTCCCGCCCCAAAACCTGCCCCACGATTGGTCCTGCCCCTTATTCCGCTTTCTGCTAAAACAGTTCCTAAAACCGTGAAATCAATCCCAAAACCCTTGGGCAGAATAATCAGTTGTTTAAAGTATGCGGAGATTCTTTCCTCTGATCGACGTTGGACTCGCTTTCAAGAATTATATTCTGAAAAGATAAAACATGGGCTATACTCCAGGGAGACCCAGGCCACCATAACCCAAATTAATAGCTAAACATGCGTGGATAACCAGAAATTACTCCGCAGAACGGCTATCAAGCACATTCATGGATCACCAGTTTCCAATTTTCAAAAATACCTTGAAATAAGCCAGATAATAAGCGCCAAGAAACGAAAAGAAGCTGCAAGCAAGCCACTTCCCCGTTTTTCATTACAATCTCAAAGCAAGTCCGCCGATCGCCGATAAAAGCAACAAAGGTGAAGTGGAAAATAAATTTGATCGGTGGTCGCCCAGTAATGACTATCAGCATTCGATCACCAGCTAAATTAAAAAAATACAGCCGCTGCTGATAAGCGCCAAGGCAAGACAGATATAATTTCAAACTCTTCCAAAGTTTCCTTTATCCTGAACTAAGTAGGTGGCTTTAAATAAGAAAAGAAAGCGAAACCCCCCCCCCCAAACAATAATGCAGGCGATATAAAACATCCCAGGCGTAATACTGGCTTTCCCAAAACGCTTTATTTTGGATTTTATTAGCCTTAACAGAGCCCATATCAGCAGGAGTATGTTTGCCAGCTTAGTAGCTAATGAACTCTTAAATAAATTTCGCATGTTCTTGAAATTTTGCCGCATCTACAGCCCGATAGGGCCTCTACCATCGCATTCAAATGCAGAGAAATTCGGTTTAACAGATACCCCCCTCTTTATCACAGCAAAATTTTGCCAAGCAGAAAACAACGCTCCTCATCATCCCAAAAGAGGGAATATCCTAGGCGGGTTCTACATAACTTTGAGGGAAAAGCCTGATATCGCCTTGAGAGTTCTAAGGCGATAATATCCGACGGCGTTTAGTTAATCCTCATTTTTTTTCCTTTATTTCTCGCGAAAGCAAAAAGATTTTCGATACCTGCATAATATCAAATAAGAAAAAGCTTGTCTATTAAAGGGAACAAGCCCAGCTCTTTTTTTAATCATAGGAAACGCTGAAAAGGTCTCTACAGGAAAGCGCGAATAAAAGCCATGGATGATTTGATAATATAAAGGTAGTTTTCATAAATACGGTAACATGATGAATTCATTTATCGGCAGACGAGCGTCGGTTTCTTTTTCTATTTTATACGCAAAATTGGCTAGGCCTTGGAGAACTTGGATAGATCGGCTTCTTAGTAATTGAAGCTATATCTACGCGATGATGTGGCTTTAAGCCAAGCGCGCTTTGCGACACCTCATCAAAAACAATGTGGAAAACCCTAGGTGTCCCCTACCGCTCGGCCCTTATCATCGTGAATAAAAGCCACATTGCAGAGTAGCGCCTCCATCCGGCGCTTCAAATTCCGATCTCCCATTATAGCCAGCAATAAATTTATAGGCAAAGCTTTAAAGGTTTACCCCTGCCGCCATGATGCACCAGCAAATCAGCCAAGATATCGGCATATCGTATGTATCTTCTCCTAGGTATCGCGGGTTTTTGAGGTTTTGAAAATACGAGATTTCGAGGTTGCGAATTCTCAGTTTAAAGCTTTCTGTTATTTACTGCTTTCCAGAAGCTTTCATTATTCCGTAAGCACTTAGAAACTAAAAATTAAAAATCAAGAAGAAAAAGTTAAGAAGAAAAAAGCCATATAGAAAATTAGCCGAAGGAAGCAGGACCCTCTGCTAAAAACAACTGGAAAAAAAAAAAAAAGATTTTCTAAAGCATACATTAGGTGATGATTAAGAATGTAGCTTAGTCCAATCAGCGAAATAATTTTTCATATTTTTCTTGTCTACAAGGAAGCTGGAGCAAGGGTTTATTCGATATAAATATTGCTAAGAGCCCGGCGAGCAAAACACTCGTTTAAAAAACATTAATTAGGAAATGGGTTAACAAAGCACCCCCAGGCAAATTAAAATGCTACGATATAGGGCAAGCCAGATAAGCCCAGTTTTGGACAACAGCCAAAATATGTATCATGACTTTTCTTCATTCAACCGGAAAAGAGGGCTTGGAAAAGGTGAGGTTTCTTTTAACTGGATGATTCATATACACCCGAGCTTCCGTTACGACATTCTCTTCACGCGAATAATATCTATTTCACTTTCGTGCAGGAGTTGGCTATAGAGCTAGCATAATAAGATCTCTTTAAGTCGGTAATTTCACAGCAAAAGGATAGGATACGTACTTTTGAATTTTCAACAAATACCTGCCCATTAGCAGGTTTTTTATTTGCATGGCGGGGCCTCTGCTTCCCAAGTAGATAAGCCTTTCTGATTCCAGTCATAAAAAGCTTCGCTTCGCCCAGTGCCACCCATATGAAGGGCTTCTCATTGAAGCAGAAAAACACGCCGGGCCGGTTGGAGATATTCCCAGTTCTTTCGGCCGTTTATGGTAAGATAAGCCCGTTACAGCACTAGCACTAGGACATTCACCCATCCAGTGCACTGCCGGCTTCGCATGTTGTAATAATACACGGGATTAGCTCAGGGCCGTATTTAGGGAACTAGAAGAAGTTTCCCATCTTCTATTTTTTCGCTATCGTAAGATCCACCAACGCATCTGCTCGTGTTTCATCTAGCTGCTCTGTCATACGGCTAACTTGAGTATCGTAATCCTGCGAAACTCTTGTTATCTCGCCTTCAGAGAGTAGTAAGAGCTCTCACGCCAAGTATTGCGTGATAAAAGCGGAAGCATAAGCAGTATAATGCCGTAGGAATCTTGAATTGCTATTTTTTTATAAGCGGAAAAAGCATTTAGCGCACAACAACTGGCGGCTATAAGATGAACAGTTAAAATAAGGTAAAAAAGCTTTGCCAGGAAAGGGGGGAATGAATTGAAAAATAAAAAGAACCAGGAAAAGAAACAAATTTCTTATTGCGATTATCTAATCCGTAATCAACCTGATATAAGAGTTCTATGCCCTACATAGAAAAAAATAACCGCGATTAGCACAACAACCGTGATCGCAATCAATCACTGAGCAGCAAGCAATAATAGCAGCAAATACAGTTTATCGTCATCTTTTTTTTCAGGGACCGCTATAAAGAATGTAAGATGTTTTTTTATGTTTTCATTAAAACATTTTAGTTTCGAGAAGCTTTAAAAAATATACAAAGTGTCTTTAAGGAAAATTTTATCCTTCTTGATCTCATAAAAAGAGTGGCAAGCGATAAAGGCTGCTCGCTCTAGTTCCAGCAAATTTTTTCTTTACCCTTGGACTTAATAAAACAGAAGTTTCTCCTGTAAGACGTAGATAGCTACTAAAATGCATCAGCCTCTTAATGCCACCAGCAGCACAGAAAAATAAG
This sequence comes from Ophioderma brevispina, assembly GCA_023653785.1. Lineage (NCBI taxonomy): Eukaryota > Metazoa > Echinodermata > Ophiuroidea > Amphilepidida > Ophiodermatidae > Ophioderma > Ophioderma brevispina. Next base: position 216,400 of record JAMKCH010085452.1, read on the forward strand.
CTAATAGATAGGGCAATTCCGCTCCGAGTGCAGAAAAACGGCGAGCCGATGAAAAAACTGGACACAAGCGAGGCTATGAAGAAGATTAAGCTGACGATCCAGTCTAGAAAACATTGGCTTTATTCCGCCAACCATCGCCCGGGAAGAGGACTAAGGATTTTCAAGGCCCGGTTTTCTGGGAGTTAAAAACGAGGTGAAAGCGAAGCTCCCATCAGCCGCTACTTTCTCCAAGCGGCAGGGACCCGTCCGTAAGTTACTATTGCTATAGGATGTTTTGATGCTGAATTCATCTAAACGATTGGCGATAAGCATTGGCTCCGCCGGCATTTGTCTTTTCAGATATAAACCGGCTCTTATAGCGTATAAACCTCGCGCTTGATTTTGCTTTTTTGCTGCAGGCGAGAAAAAAATACAAAAACTTAATACAAGCTTAATATAAAACCAAAGGACCAACATCGCCATAGAAAATGATTTTTTGCTATAAAAGCAAACCAGACCAACAACAATCAGTGACATCCTTAATTTCTCCATTCTTTTTTTCTTTAGCTTATTTTCTATGAATTAATGTATCAGTCAACCAAAAATCAATAAAAGAACAATTGGTTAATAATAAGCGGCTAAACTGATTAATCTTTGTAGCATTTGTCTACGCTGTCTCGGAATTCATTGGTATTTAGATATTGATCACGGCGGATCTTTGATCCGTGGATAGCACAGCGTAAATCCCGTTGTCTCTTCCCTTCTTCACCATAGAGAATACATGTTTCTCCAGCAGCTCGCTGAGCGGATACCAAATCATCTTGATTATTTTTTTTCCCGATTAAAGCCAAGCCTCGAGTTCCCATCAAATATGGATGTGATAGAATTCGTAGAGGTTTCCTCGCCTTTTTGATGCAGCGGAAAGTGTCTAGTGACAGTGCCATGCGCTGCCTCACTTTCTATATTCCCAACCGGGCGGACAGCTAGATGTCATTAAGCCCAGCGAGCCAAAGCCCTGCGCTACCGAATCCTACTGAACACGCCATCTAATTTTTACAAGCCCAACAAAGCCACCTTCATATCTAGGGCAAGGGCTACCATGTCATCTATCAGTCATGTCGTATGACAATCCCGGCAGCCATCCATTTCTTTCTTGAATTCAATTTTCATAGATTTCCTGAAAATATCCATAAGCGCCATGTATGTTTTTTAGCATGGGGTTTTTTGTTGATAATATAACTTCGCAACCGCGCTGAAGCCCCTGTTGCCATACAAGCCCGCGCAAAGTCTCGATGAGTTCATCTGTATTGTACATGGAAGCGCGATGCCCGGACCTTGAACTGATAACCTCATGCGGCTGAGTTTTCCGTTTTCAATCTCAAAACTCATAGTTAGTTTTTCCTTTTCCGGGGACGGCTAGCTCTAAACCCCTTTTATTGATCGGCCCAAAGCATTCCGGGCCAATGCAGATAGGCTTCTTCCATGTGTTACAGCCGGGCACGTTCTTGATAATATCGCTCGCGAAAAAACCGTCACCGCCTCATGATATTTCGAATAGTTCACTGGGCGAAGCGGTAATTTTCTCTTCTTATTGAAAATTCTTTTAATCCTCAGCATTCGTCGGGGGTTAATAGTCGCACATTCACCCCACCTTATCCTCTAAAATGGCTAGGCTGCATCGTGAGTTATTTTATCATCTGTCTCGTCTCTTTTCTGTATAGAGAGATCGTAGTACTTTATATCTAAATCTAGGTATGGATAAATAAATTTCTCTTTATTTTCTGCCATATAATCCCGCGTCATCTCATCGCCATCAATTTCAACTATTGGATTTTTCACCTCCTTTTCTGCATAATCAATCATCCCTTTATCAAAGGCCACTCTGGTTTTTCTAATTTCTTTCTTTGTTTGTTTTGTTTTTCTTGGTTTTTTTTCAAAGTAGCACAGCTACGGCTATCCCCAAGTTTTTTCGGCGACAAAGTCTGAACTAGAGCTAAAACTAGGACAGCTGCTTTCGCTAACAGACTGCATTCATAATAAAATACAATTTTAAATTTTTACTCCTAAATATCCAGCTTGCTAATTATTTTACCCGCTAACTATTTACTCCTAACGATTTACTCACTAATATTTGTTTTACCTTATTCTAATCTTTATGAAAAATTCTTTCCAATCTGCCTAGTTTCTCCGTCGCCATGCTCTCTTCTTCATAGACAGAGGAAAATCCTTTTCGGCTATACTTCTTTTTTCCTGGCTAACTGGCGCATAATGACTTCGGCCAGGCTGGAATAACTTATCATCGTGTCATTTTGGAATTCCAATTCATCTAAGAAATTCCTAGCAGGCTAAATTTCCTTATCTAATTTCAAGGCTAGCCCCCATTGCCTGCATTCCCGCTCCGCTAACAATTTTGGCGATATAGTCCAATTCACAACCAGAGCAGTTCAAGATTTGAGCTTTATTTCTAATGAAGCCGCCATAATTTCCGTTTACTCCCTAGACTCTTCAGGCATAAAAACTCTTCTTAACTAGTAATACCCGGGATCGGCCTTTGTTTCCCAACCACCTTACCAGCACCCTTCACCCCCTTCCGCTTCTTTAACATACCAATCCATAACGCGGCGACAATGGCGATATCAGCGTAATGCCACGCTCAGCCGCATTTTAAGGCCTGCGTTAAGGAGAAAACAAGTGTTAGGTTGCAGTGAGACCCATTTGCCCTCTAACTTCTTCGCTGCCTGAATACCCTGCAAGTAGCACTATCTTTATCAATACCCGCTCTCTCAGCGATTTCTTATTCAAAGGCATACAGTACTGCCCATGAATTTTCTTTATACACGGCATCTGTCCGGGCGATAAGCCTTTTCGCTTTTCTCTACTAGTTCCACTGATATCAACTATACTCCGCTGGCACATCTGAAGAAACCCTGTTCTCTAATGAGCCTAAATTAACGCAGCAATAAGGCTAAAAGAGTTCAGCCATAAAATCGGTATCGTCATTCTCTAAAGACGATATCAGAGCAGCCGAATCATCAGCTGCAGACCTTTCCTGCTAACAGCATCCTTAACGATTCCGCTCTGTTAACAGTGAAGAATCCCCGCCCTCTGAGCAGAGGCGCCTGCAGTATTACGCATATTTGGTTGTGGCATCTCGTGGTTTATCGTTTTATTCTGTTGCAAACTGGCCGTATCGGCTACTACTGTAGAATACTCGCTTAATGTCAATCGAACTGCGTTGCCAACTACTTCCCATTTTTCCTTAAAATTAATTATACTGTAATTCTCTAAACAATTTTTTAATTCTGGCTATGAATTACCTTAATATTGAAAAGGCTTAAAGAGTAAAAGAATTATATTTTTGCCCTAACATGCTTGTATATCAATGTATATTCCTTCATATACCTTAATCTTTTTAATTTTACATTATATTATGCTTACATTATATAGTATTTAAGGCTTACACTAGCAGAAAAGCTAGGAAAAAATGAATACGAAAAGCATAAACGCTAAAAAACTCTGCGTATGCGTTCTAGGCCGAAGCTAGAGCTATGTGTTTTTCTATGACTCTGAATGCGGTTTTGCTCCTTAATCTCTGCTTCTTACTTAAACAATAGATAACTGAGCTCTCTGCTTACACCGCTCTCGACAACAGCTGATTTCTGAGCCTACAAGAGCATACAGATAGAACAAATGCTTAACCAATACAAACAAGGCAAATACAGCAAGTATAGTAGTCTGTCCATTTTATTCCAGATGAGATGAAAAATAGCGAAATAAATGCTCATCAAATCCAGCCGCCGTTTCGAATTTTTAAAATTCAGCCCATTCATGGAAAATGGCCTTCTCGTTTCACTTTTTACCAAGGCCTTTCTAGATTTTGCTGAGTATTTGTTAGCTAGAAAGAGAAAATGTTCAAAACAAAAAACTTCCTTAAAAAAAAAAAAAAAAAGCTATAAATAAAATCAACTTAAAAGTATTTCTAAACCGCGGAAAAATCGTAAACCAAACGCTAAATCGGTAACTTTTACGAAAACTATTACCATTTATGTATGTATTTTTAAAAGCGAGGCGTCTCTCAAAAATAAAACCTCTTCCCCTGGATCTTTGATAGAGTTTTTTTTAGCATTTCATTCCCTTTTAGGCTTCTCCACTCTTTAAAAGATCACAATTAAAGATGTTTTTTTCTGGATTATTAGACTGGTCAAGTTTATATATTGTACATCGGAATCTGTTTCAGAAGGCCATCCAGATTGGGAAATAAAATTTGCGATAGAATTCTGACGCTATCCTAGATGCTGCCTTAGCAAAAGACTCAGCAGCCAGAGTGGCTTGCTAAACAGCTGCTACACCACATTTCCGTCATTAATTTCGGCGAATCAATGGTTAATGGCTGGACAACTATAGACCCTGAGGCTTCGCAAGAAGAGTAGTTCAGTATATCGGCTATGATAAAGAAGAAATCTTTTTTGCTGGATATACTTCGAATATAAAAACCTCTTCATGCCCAATTCCAGGAATATCAGTTCTGGGTGGATAAGAAATGGCTATCTTGGTGCTGGTGATTAAAAACAAGGGAGATGTTCGGCTACGCTAGCAATGAAAGCAAGATTATATGCCCCTTGCTGTTAGTCTAAGCAATAAAATAGTGCAGCCATTTCGCGAAGCTTAGGAAAACCAAGGCTATCAAAATTTCTCCGCCCCGATGCCAACAGCCAAGTAGCAGTTGCTATTAAGATCCAAGGCATTGGGATTATTTCTATAGTGCTTCGCATCAACCGATGATAGCCAGCCGATGAAATCGCGACTGTTTTAAAAAACGAAATCATTCAATTACTGCATCCCAGCGCTTTTTTAGATGATGTGAAGTTCTATATAATCCAACCAAGAAATTTGTCATCGGTGCCCGCACGGCGATGCCGGCTTAACTGGCCGGAAAATTATTGTTGAATAGCTACTGCGGTATGGTCGCCATGGCCGGCGGTGCTTTCTCAGGAAAAGACGCCTCTAAAGTGGACAGGGTCCGGCGCTTACTATGCCCGCTATGGCTTGCTAAGAAACCTAGTGGCCGCGGCCTTGTCTCACGCTGCGAATTCAGGTCTCTAATGCCATTGGCGTAGTGGAACCTATCTCATCACTCAATACCTACGGTAGCGGTGTGATTCTCTGCTGGAAGCCATGCTGCAAAAAAGCGGTCTCTTTGATTTCCCGGCCGCCTGCCTTAATAATCATCTTTCCTTAACCGCCCCTAAGAATTGGAGTTATGAAGAAACTCCAATTATGCGGCCATTTCTCTAAAAGATCTACCCCTGGGAGCGCATGCAATAAAGTACTGAGCTGAAAGCTCTTCCACGAAAGGCAAAAAAAGCAAGATAAAATCACTTTCAGATTTAGATCCAGTGAGTTTTAACTTCATAACAAAAATATAAACCATAAGGATTCAAATAAATATCCGAATATACAACTAGTTATCCAGAGATAACGGGATCAGCCATAAGAAGCAGTGAAAAAAAGCAAAAGGAAAGTCATTAAATTAAGCCCCTCTCTCAAAGCAAGTGCCGTCAAAAGTAGGCCCAAAAGATTTTCTAATTTTCAAGATTATAAGTAAAGACATCGGCTTAGCTCGCATGGGGCATAAAGAAATAGAGTTTAGCCGCCGAGGGCGGAAACCCGGCCTTATGTCTTTACGTGAGATTAGGCCGGCAAGTAATCCGCTGAGAAGGCGCTAGAATATCCGGCTGCCTGCATATACATCAAACAGCCGTGCTCATAGATACTCTAGTAGGCTGGGCGGAAGTTCGCTGTCTTCTTGTAATTATTTGTCTCTACCCAATATCACGCCGCTGCGGCCATCGCTGATAAAGTCATTAGCTTTTTGCTTGGAAAGGCATGACGCTGAAGATTTTAAATGCAGTGTATTAAAGATACCCGTTCTTCGGCGAGGATAAAAAACCGCTGAATTATTTTAATGATGCGGCGACTTAACACTATGGTATTTGAAGACTACCCAGAATGGTTGATGGAATTTACGGCTCTCGGAAGAACAACCACCGGTGTCTGCGGCTCTACGAGGCGTTTAACAAAAGGCATCTTCCTAAAACACATCCCGGCGATTAACGTTAATGACTCTGTAACGAATCTAAGTTGTGATAATAATATGGCGTTCGCGAAATCTTTAGTGATGGTATCCGCCCGCTACAGACCTTATGCTAGCTTGGGAAACAGCTATTGTAGCTGTTTAGCGGCGATGTCGGCAAAGTATCATCTGCTGCCTTAAAGCTAATCAGGTTCGGTTATGGTCAGTGAATTGACCCCTGGCGCCCTACCATCGGCGATGGAAGGATTTGAAGTCACTACTATGGATGTGGCTATTCCGAAAGCCGATATCATATTACCGCTTACCGGAAATTCGTCACGTGGTTAAGCAAATCACTTCATGCTATGAAGATAACGCTATTGTCTGCAAATATCGGACATTTGATAACGAAATTGACATGACAAACTTGATAAAAATTTTCGGCAACACTAAGGTCTCTATAACGCGCAAGTAGATAACCTACACCTAGATTGAAAGGAAATTATTATTCTAGCCGAGGGCCGCCTTAATCAAATTTAAGCCCTGGCGCTACTGCCATCCTTCTTTTGTGATGTCCTCTCATTCACCAATCAGGTCATCGCGCATATAGAGCTCTTCATAACATCAATAACTATGAAAAAGTCTATACCCTCCCTAACTCTTAGATGAAAAGGGTTTTCTAGGTTGCCTTTAGCGGAATCTCTCCGCGCATTAGAGACCTTAACGAAAGAGCAACCGCAATACATTATATCCCCGTGCAATGCATTTTTAAACAGGATGTTAATACAGATCCTAATAAAATATATAAACAACTAAATAATATTATTTATTTATTTTAGCTTTTCTAAACTATACCGAGAAAAGCCTTAGCTATATATAGCCCTTTTCTTAGGCTTATATAGCCTTATTATTAGGAGGACAGGCTCGCCTAAAATTTCGCTTTGGTCAGGAAAAAATACGGATTCTCGTACGAACATACTGCATTCGCATATCCAGCAGGGAACAGATCATGTTGGCGTTTTCGTCGCGCCTATTCAGCTTTCTAAGCTATAAGCTGCCAAAGCCCTAAGATCTTCTAGATGCCCCTTCCAATGAAAAGTACAGCTTTCACTTATGCTAGAAATTCCTCACCTACGGTTCAGGCCCTAGAATCCCGCAGAAACAACATGGAAAACCGCCCAGTCCAGCCTCTGTTTTGCTTCGTAAACAACAAAATGGCCGCTATTTCAACGCCAATGATAGCCTTGCTGAACGCCGGCCGAATCATCTTATCTGCAGTGAACAATTTTGGGAAATACACGAGCTTTTTTTGAATCGCTGAAACGACTGGGGGGCATAGAACTCACAGCACTATAAAGTCGCTGAAATTCTTTAGATCACTTCTGCAAAGCATCCAATCCAACACGAAAATGTTTTTTTTTGTTTCGAGACCATTTCTAATCCCATACCTATATCCATATATTGGGGAAAAAAAAAAACATAGCTCAACTGCTGGTTGCGAAAATAAAATAATCACATTGGTCGATAATACCTTGACAACACCTTATTTATTCAAGCTAAATTACGATTTTACTTTCACCCACCTTCCTTAAGTAAATACATCGCGGCATGCAGCAGCCGTAGCGGCTCTATCACGGATGCTGGAATTTACAATGTTTGGCAGGAAGAAAATATTTTAGATATCTATAAAGAAACACAGGTGCCAACGCGGGCCTTACCAAAGTAAAAAAAGGGCATCCGCGATATGTCACACGCTCTCGCTTTCAAATTAGCCGCTTTCATAGCCCTAGGGGCCGAAACCTAGTTCCAAGATTAGAAGACATATTAGGCGAACGCCCGGCAAGTAGCGGCATTCTGGAGAAGCCATGAAAGATTGCCAAGGGTTTTTACCCCGGATTAAAAGCCAACCCATCATCATCATCGGTGTGAAACGTTATGTCAAAAAACCATCTGCGATCCTCTCTTTTGAATTGAAAGAAGATATTGATCCAATGCTTTTTTAATACACACTGAAGCTTATCTGGCAATGCAAACGCATCTGGCCGATACACACGAAGCTTAATTATACCCGTGCCCCTACTATTTAACTCTGAACTAGGAAAAGAAAGAACGCGCAGCTATGGGTAAATCACACTGAAAATCCTATTCGCCTTTCCCTAGGTCTAGAAGATCCGGATGACCTTCTCTATGATTTAGGCTCAAGCTTTAATTCAACTTAAAAACAATGAAAAATTCCTCTTCGGTATCGCCCTTTCTAAAATAACTGGCGGGGGGAAAAAACAAAGGCTGCCAGCCGTATGGTTTATGGCGTCAAGCTGACTAATCTTGGCTTCTTACAGAAAATTAAAACAGAAACACAATTTTCCTCGAATCTTTTATACACCCCGGAAATTTAGCCAATCAATGGTTACTTTACCTTCCTATTAATGATCTGGGCGTGGATGACGCTAGTCCTTGTCTCGATATATTAGTGGTTCTGCAAGCATGGGGTTCAAACTTGAAATGTGGCAAAACGGCACTTATTATGCAGCATCACCACACTCAAAGATCTCACAAGCCGTTGGCGCGAAGAAAAAACTAGAATCCTGCCAAAAGGCTCTCCGCACAGGGTGAAGAATATAAATCTTTTCAATTACTCTATAAAACCATAGAACTAACAAAGGAGAAAAAAAAAACCCAGCTACTCCGGCCATCGGTTTCTGCGGAGGGCCCCCTCACCGTCTTTCTCTATCTCTTTGAGGGTAAAGCTCTTCTTTCAGCAAGGCTATAGATTTCCTCACAGGAAGTGTGAGGCCCTTTCAACTGGATACAATGTATTTCCGATATTTCATTGAAATACGCCTTAGGCCAAGTAGCAGAGGGGATTCATGCCTTTCAAATTTTTGAAAGTTGGCCGGGTTTTGCTCCCCTACCAATGGTTAGCCAATGGATGCTCCCAACTATAAAACCTCTTTGCCGCTTTAAAGCCCGAAATTCCCGTTATTTTCTTTCCTAGAATGCTGCCGGCAAACTACTTCAAAAGCTCCCGTTTCAAAGCTTCGCTGCTTTAGGTGTTGGATCCTCAAAATCTTTATAAAACATATAGCCGCGCTGCTGCCGCTAAAACGTGATTCAGGGAAATTTAGACCCCCATATCCCGCTTTACCTGCAAAAAGAATTATTACAAAAACACCTACAAAGCTATCTTAAATTCTTTCATGAGACCCGAATTGGATATCAAGTTAGGGCTGCGTTTCATCCAAGCACTCCCCAAAAAAAAGGAAAATCTCAGCTTATTGTAGATGAAATCAACTTTCCAAAGAAAAAAGCTATACAGCCATACCAACCTCGAAGAAAATACCATAATTTTCTTCTATTCTCCCTTTATCGCCTGTTTGCAAATAAGGCATAGCAGGCTATCTTTGCGTAGAGTATCCATAAGAGGCCCTAATTTCTAAAATATAAAATTAATAATGTTGAAAATACCAAGTAGAATAAATAATTGCTAAATTTGCTCTTTCTTAACGTTAGATTTGTAATTATTCATACGAATACACAAAAGGTATAGGGATAATAAAAAAAATACATATGTAGCTTTCTTTTAAAGCACCTAGTTTTTTGTTTCCATGAAACTTAGATAAGTACAAACATTTTATTTATTATTCTATCAAATCTATTGGGGAGATTATATTGATGAACGACTGCGCATATTTATGCAAACACTGGGCAGAAAGCAAATAGATATATCTAGGCGACTTGAAATATCTCACTCTAACATAACACGCTATTTAAAAGGCGCTAATATACCCATTAGCGTAGCCAATTCCCTTTTAGCAAAATTCAACTTAAACCCTATGGCTTTTGCTGCTGAAGGGCCAATGTTTCTGAAAAAAGAGGCATTAGATATGAATCCGAGTGAATTATCGCCGCTTACTATCTTAATGATGCAGGAAGAGATGAAATTAAGAGTTATTTGAATCTTCAGAAAATTAAACAAGAAACATTCCAATATGATGAAACATTTTGATAAAGACTTTAATCTATTAAAACCACAAGACAAGCTCAATAAAAATATGGAGCATTTTAGGCGAAAAAGAGAAATTGAAAACTATCTCTTTGTTGAAAGTCTTTTAAAAAAAAGTCCCTCAGCCATTGAAAAAAAAGAGACGCATCTAGAAGAATAATAATACTAAAAAAAGAACGAAATATTTAAAAAATACTTTTTTGAATAGGCCTTTGAAAACGTATTAGCTAAAAAACCAAGATGGTCTTAGCTGAAATATTAACTAAAAACAGCAGAGCCTATACGAATAATACTAGCCCTTCTTCAATAGCTAACTGAAATGCATTAGACAACCCATAGAAAGATGTCAGCTTCAACGCTAAACTTTCCTTATTGAAATATCATCTAGCAGGGCTTGTCTAAAATCCGCAACGCTTGGAAACAGGCGCGTATCCGCTGCTCATCATCTGTATAGGCCTCCATGGTCATTAATCCCTGTTAGTCAATTTGCTGAGCTTTGCTAGTTCCTGCATACAGGCCCAAAGCTCTTCGAGCTACGTATTCCTTGCTCGCTTCTTCCTCGATGTATTCACCTTTATTAAGGCCTTAAAACTTTTTCGGCTCACCGTTTCTGTTGCCATGCTCGTTTCCTTATCCAGGTTTTTCCAAGGAAAGTCGATCCCGAATGCAACAACGAGCAGAACTGTCAGTAAATCCCCTGCTTCTTCGATTGACATGTCCTAGAAAGCATATCAAAACGATGCCCCTCTTTTTTTCAGGCACCGATACTTTTCAAGCGCCTGGTTTTTGTTCTGTTTTCTGCTATAACTGGGGCTAGGCCTAAGTCTGTTAGCGTATTTAGAACCTCGGCAGTAGTTTTAGTATCTACGGTTTTCGTCACCCAACCAAGCTGAGATCTTTAGGACTCCGCTCTACCTTTGCCAAGCTAGCATGATACGACCACTAAGAGCTTTTCAATGTTTTTTTCCAATATTATATTCATTCACCAATATTTTTAAATGAAAAAAAAAGATCGTAGGTCATGGGATAATGGATACTAGATAATTAGCTAGTTATCTATAAAAAACAGCTAGATTAATTATATTAAAGGAAACTGAGCAGAAATTAATTGAGATGTTTTTCAATTTGCATTAGCAGTCCTATCAATTCCAACTCTGTTCGTACGCCATCCCACCGTCCCATCTCGGGCCTAAAAGAAATAGGCTGGGATCCTGAAATACCAAGGCGGTGACCACTTCGTCCGAAAAGCTAAGCCATCGTAATATGATGCCATAGCAACTTGTTCGGCTATAAACTGCTGAAGGCTTGCTCGTCCATCATCAGGTTGATAAGATAATATCAAAACCTTTTTCTTTATACTTATTATAAGCCTCTTACGATCCGGAATCTGTGGGGATGCAGGGAATACACCATGTAGCCCAGAAATCGACTAGAACAGCTTGCCCTTCAAGCCTTGCATCCAAATCCAGCCCAGCCAAGCTCTTCTGCCCCGCTAAAACATTTGGGAAACCTCAGGCATTAGGATGCTTAGAAAAATTTGTTTTTCTAAAGTCGCTCACACTCTATCCACCGCGCTTAACTTCTCGACTTCCTCCTCAAGAAAGGCTGCTGACTCTGCTTTTCCATGCACAGGGATAAATATATTCACATAACTAAGCAAGGAGGCCATCTTCTCGAAATTATTAGGCAACTTCCGTATTAAATTTTCACTTTTCTCTTTATCCTTATCTATCTGCATAGCTAGGTAAAGCTCCAGTTCAGAAAGTCGCGAGGCACTGGCGCTAGAGAGCTCATGGGCTGCTCTATAATCATTGATTTTTTCTAAGGCCACAGTGCTAATGGCAGCAAGCTTTTTTTCCATCTCCGCATCACCTAAACGAATACTGAACTGTGCTTAAAGCACCTGCTTCACTCTCTTCCTGCTGCCTTATAAGTTTTATCCAGTTTTTCATTGATAAAAGAAAAAATAGATTCTTCAAAAAGAAGAAACTCTTCATCTATAGAGCTTTCATCAAATAAACCATCATCGGCTTCTGGGCTAGAGTTATCGCCGGTTCCTCGGCAGTGATACCATTGAAAAAATTATTTCTTTTTCCCGAGGTAGAAAAATATGAATAGGAAATATACACCCCTATTAAAAGTATTAATATAGTGGCTTATGATAGGCAGTGAAATAAATTTCTTCATTGTTTTAGGTTTTTATTATTTATTGCTTTTCCTGCTATTATCCTTTGAATTTCAAGGAATGGTATATTTAGACGGCTTTCTGCGTACTTAGTATTGCATAATCGTAGTATTTATAATTACGATACCATATAATAGTTATCAGAAGCACAACACAATAAAATACAAATGAAAATAAAGCTAAATTGATAAGACTAAATAAAGTGAATAACCAAAACCATAGCCTATATAGGCAAAAGCCCATTCTTTCATCCGCATATCTATGTTTTTAAGCAAGAGAACAGCTATAAAAAAAGTAATAAAAAGCATCATAAATAAAATAACAATATACAACGAAATATTAGAAAACCCCAAAACCATCGTAAGTTCTTTTAACAATTCAAGAACGCTATAAGACTGAACATATACATCTCCATATTCAGCGACTCCTTATCGTATGAGGGAATTGGCAGAAAACAAGCAGAAAAACAGCTGCCAAATGAAAGAAGCAAGATAAGCTAGCAGTAAAATTTTAAAGCTTATAAAATACTGCTTTGGATACCGTCGGCGATTGCTGTTTATAATTTCCTTCTGCTTCTTTTCCATCTTCCTTAGGCGGAGAAATCACATAGCTAGTTATATAACTGGGGTAGTTTTTATACCATAAAACAATAAAAAAAGATATACAGCTGATAAAACAAGAAGAAATAGATTCAATGAAACAAGCGAGAATAGCAATACAATAGCATTAGCAAAAAAGAAATAGAAAAAGCCCATTCTCTCCCATAATTTTAAATCTACCGCTGAAAAGCAGATAAATAGGCAAAGCGGTTATAATGAAAGCAGAAAGCAAGCCTGCTAAAAGCGAGGAATCAACTAACTCTAAGCACTTGGCTAATACAGTACTTAAGCCGGATATAAAGAATCCTAAAGGCTGCCTGGAATAAAGGCTAAGGCACATAGGCAATCTGCACAGTAAGAAAGAACAGTGTAGGCCCAGGTGCAAATCCAAAAAATTTTTCTAGAAACTATCATAGGTACACAAATAATATTGGTATTTCTATACTCAAGCAAAAAAAAGCGCTACTGAGCTTTTTTCTTTCTTCCAAACATAGATAATTTTTTTTAACATATATATGAGGTGAACAAAACAACCAGTGCTATAAGCGGAAAAGCAACTTCAGTAGAGGCTGAATTTATATGAACGCCAGAGCGACTAAAAGAAAATCAAAGAAAAGCCCTGCATAAGCCCACTCTTTTAGCACACTGAAGCGTCTATTCCAAATACAGCAACCGCTAGCCATTTTGCTATTGCTTGCAGAATAATTAAATACCTAGGATAGCCATAGCTTTTAAACTGTACTAGTATATCGCCTGATACTTTAAAATGTAGCAAGCCCAGTCAATAAAAAAAGCTAAAGTTAAAATAATGCGATAAGGGCAGTAACTCGAATTGATTTTATACAATGAACCTCTATAAATTTTCAAGTAATCTTCAAAAAAAATAATTATTTTCCTTTTTGAATACTTCTTTTTTCTAAAAAAACAAGCAACAGATAATTTGTATGCATCTAATCTTAGGAAAATCCTAAATTAGAAACCAGCAATACTATAAGGCATAGCCTACAGGCTATAAGCAAATACTCGCAAATAAAATACCCAGAGATATATTCTTCCAACTTAAAACATGGAGAAAATACTCTATCTGTCTGTATCCGACTATCTACTATTAGATGTTCTATTAAGCCCTAGCTTGTCTTCTATTTATTTTAAGCAATTTATTAATTTCAGCAATTATCTATTGTCTCTTTTTCTAAAAGAGCCTCGGCCAAACGCTTTAGCTTGCTTAAGTTATGCGAAGAATTTTAACAGCGTCTTTATATGCCCCCCTCATCTAAGATACGCTTGACCTATAATCTATTTTTCGCATAAGCTCTTCAGAGTGAAGCGTTGGCGATGATGAAAATTCATTGCTAGGTAAATACAAAGGCGTCTTTTTCTCTGTATAGGCTATAGCACCTAAGCGACTGAGCCCCCATTCGCAGACCATTGTTTTAGCCAGTTTAGTAGCTTGTTCTATGTCATTCATCGCCCCAATTGGTAGCGATTCCTTGAAGACATCGCTTCGGCAGCGTCTTCCACCATACAAAACCCTAAGCTGCGCTTTTAGGCTTTTCGGATTCATGGTGTACTTGCCATCTTCGGGCAGAAAATGTGTGATGCCTAAGGCGCGGCCTCTTGGAATAATAGTAATTTTCTCTAAATCATTAGCTTGCGGAGATCCACAACTAAACCAAAGCATGGCCTGCTTCATGATAGCCGTGTTGCGCTTCTCTTTTTCCGAGATGTAAACGGAACGACGCTCGGATCCTAGAACAACTTTGTCCTTCGCTAAGCTAAGATGCTTATCCTCCACATATTTAGCGCCTCTTTTAACGGCTACTAGAGCAGCTTCGTTAATAACATTGGCTAAATCAGCGCCAGAGAGGACGGGGCGTAGCTCTGGCAATAGCTTTTAAATCAGCTTTGGGGTCCAAGCGGATCTTCTTTGAATGAACTCTTAAAATAGCTTCTCTACCGCTTAAATCCGGAGCCTCGACAACCACTTGCCTATCGAAACGGCCCGGACGAAGCAACGCGCGGTCTAAAACATCCGGTCTATTGGTAGCTGCTATTAAAACTATTCCTTTTTCACTACTGAAGCCATCCATTTCTACTAAAAGTTGGTTCAGCGTTTGCTCCCGTTCATCATGGCCGCCGCCATAACCGGCTCCGCGTGCACGGCCAACGGCATCTATTTCATCGATAAATATAATGGAAGGCGAGTTCTTCTTGCCTTTTTCAAAAAGATCTCGAACCCTAGAGGCACCGACACCAACAAACATCTCAACAAAATCAGAGCCCGATATTGGGAAAAACGGCACACTAGCCTCGCCAGCGACAGCTCTAGCTAACAAGGTTTTCCCAGTTCCAGGCATCCCGACAATAAGAACCCCCTTAGGCGTAAGCGCTCCTAAACTGGAAATCGCTTTGGATCTTTTTAAAAAAGATACTATATCTTTTAATTCTTCTATGGCTCATTACAACCCTTGACATCATCGAGCGCTCTTTCACGTTAAAGTTGTTCACCATTTGCGTTTTGCTTTTCCCGAAATTTTAAATAATTTTAAAAGCTAAGTTAACTTTCAACATGTGTTTTTTTTAAAAAAAAAAAAAAAAACACCATCAAAACAATCCAAGGCAGCCATTGCAGCAGAATAAGCAGTATTTGTGAACGCTCGCGCGTCTCAGAGTTAATTTCTACACCATTACTCAGCAGCATATCCAGAAGGATCGTATCTTGATAAGGAATTCGTGTTGAGTAAAATACCCCATCTTTCTCAAATTCAATAATTTGTTCATTTTCAAACAAAAGAACTTCTGAAATTTTAGCACCTTGAACATCTGTTACGAACTGGGAATAAGAAACTGAACCGCCTCACTTCTTTTTTTTGATTATTGAAAGCCAGAAATGTAAAGATGATCAGCACTATAAGTAAAAATATAAGAAAGTCTATTCCAAGATTTAAGGCCCTCACCTTGCTTTTCTGGATTATTACCAGGGCCTAAAGCAGTTTTATTTTTTTCTTTGCTCTTTGAGTGATCACGAAGTTTTTTTCTAAATCTTCTAAAAATTTTTTATTATCTTTCTTTTCTTTCATAGGTCCGGCTATAACTAGTTATTATCACTCCTATATATCTTTTCTTCGTTCATTCCGCTTAAGTTTTTTAAAAATTATAGCTTAAAGTACTATCTATCATCAAAAATTTTGAAGGATAATAATTAATTAAAGTAGTTAAATTTCTAATGAATTTTATTATTCCATTCATGCATATTTCTAAGGTATAATCAGAAATTTACAAGGTCAAAGAAATTTCCTTTCTATGACAAAAAGAAAGATAAAAAAAAATAATAATTTCAACTACACCCAAAAAGCATTGACAGATGCGGGTTAACGGTAATTGCTGAAAGCAACAAACACCACATAAAAAAGATACAAAATCACCTCTTTGCTTAAACGAAAACAAACAAAGAGGTGTTTTATAATTATAAAAAATTAGGCTTTTTATACAAAAAAACCTAGGCATAAACTAACTAACAAAAAGGCTTAAAAAATAAAGGCAGATAGATGGCTACACGCTATAGATTTTATGACAGCAACTTAGTACACTTGAGCATTTGCATTAGCTTGGAGCTAAAATAGCAATATTTGTCTGATTAACCAGTATATCCTTACTCAGCTGCGAATAAACAGCTGCTACATCAACATCTCTAATTTTACTTTCAGCATCAGTTAGATTTTCAATAGCTGTAGTAGGGTTTGAAAAATACTCGATAACCTATTATGATAGGCGCCAAGATCAGTTCTTTGCGCATTCACTTTACTTACGGCTTGGTCAATGACTGCAATAGATTGATTAGCTCCCTGGGGAGTAGAAAGCGTTAAACCGCGTAATCCAAGGGAAAAAATCAGAGCTAAAAGTACCAATATAGGCACGAATAGTTTGATCTACAATCCGGACCTACATTTGAAAGACAGCAAGCCAACGGAATGCCTTCAGTACCCCCACTAGCAAACCGTCCATCCAAAAACTCTTTGCATTGAAGGTAGCAAAAGAAGTCAATCTATCCACCTCAGCAACAAGTTGACTGAGTTCTTTTGGATAAGAGTTATATCTCGGTAGAATAGAATATAAGCCATTTACCTGCCTGAACAGCCAAAGCTTTTATTCGCCTTAAAAGATTTGCGACTCTGAAAGATACCCTTCCACTGTTTGAACGAAAGAAATTCCATCTTCGTATTTCGTGCTGCTGCTCTAGGCCACTATATGGGTTCGCAGTTTTTCAGAAACAGCAAAGCCTGCCGAGTCATCCCCTGCTCTGTTAATCCGCAAGCCGCTGGACAAAGCAGCAATGTTTTTATTTATTTGGCCTTCACGGCTTGTAAAACTCTAACCGAATATTGAAGTGGTATATTATGATTTTATCCTCATTTCGAGAAACTCCGATTTTTTTTAACTAAAAATTTAATTTTTTTTCACTAAGTTTTTTTCACTAAGGTTACTCAACCCTTTTACCGTTACTACGAGTAGTAGGACTTTAAACTCATTCTTGGATAATTATACTACCAATAAAGTGATTATCAAGGAAAAAATAGTGATATCAAGGAAATTATGCTCTTTGATCTTCAACAAACAGGATTAGGGGGTCAAAATGACTATCTAAACGCAGAAAACCGCTTTTATAGCCTTTTTTTAAAAAAAATTTTTTGATTTTAAACAGGGTTTATGCCAAAAAAAATTATTTCTTCTAAGAAAAATATCTACAATAAACAAGCCTCTCTTTCATAAATTATACGCTTTCAATACGGTAACCCCGATTAGCTAAAACTTATTAACTAAAACTCAATTAGCCACTTTAAAAATACAGAATTTTTAAAGATATAAATGAGTATAGGCTTTTCTTTGGTTTTTCACCTCATCTACATTCCAAAAGCCAAAATTTCTCCCCCTTTGCTGCCAGCACCAGGCCCCATATCTATTAAGAAGTCTACACTTCTAAGAAAATTCAATGTTATGTTCTATAACAAGAATAACTGGCGCCTTTGCTAAAAGCATATCCAGCGCGTTCAGCAATTTTTGAATATCCTGAAAATGCAAGCCTGTTGTTGGCTCATCTAAGATATAAAGCCCCTGAACATCGGCATTGAAAACAAGCTCTCTCGCTATTTTCAAGCGCTGCGCTTCTCCGCTAGAGAGCTTGCCTGTTGCCAGCCCTAGCTTAAGATAGCCTAGGCCCACCTGCATAAGCTGATCTAATTTCTTACGAATACTCGAAAAAACTATAAAAAAAATCATAGGCCTCGGCGACGTTAGTTCAAGCACTTCAAATATATTCTTTTTATTATGATGGACATCTAATATCTCAGGTTTATAACGTTTTCCCAGACACTCATCGCAACGGATAGATATATCGGAGAGAAAGTGCATTTCTATTTCTTCTTCACCTATTCCTCGGCATTTAGGGCAGTAGCCCTTATGAACGTTAAAGGAAAAATGCCCTAATGTATAGCCGCGCTGCCTAGAAAGTCTGGTTTTTCAAAAATATTTCCCGATGTGCTATCCATTAATGCCAATAGTGTTAGCAATAACGTAGCGTTTGCTGACACTTATGGGCTTCTGATCTATCAATGTTATTGGGTAAACGGGAAAAAATTTTGATTCCGCCGCCTTTCTCAAATATGCAATACTCCCGTTTTCAATTCCTGTTTCACTAGCTGCTATCTCTTTGTTCTGCAAGCGAATTTTCTCGATAAGGCAATACTGCAGAGAACTTTTTCCAGCTCCCGAAACACCAGAGATACCAACTAATCGCTTGATAGGAAAAACAGCCGATTGGTTTAAAACATTATTAAAAATGACTCCGGTAAATAGAGGTAATCGCTGTTCTTCAGCTGAAAGAGCTCGGTTGGAAACTGCGCTTATATTGAAACGCCGCGCCGCCCAACTTGACGCTGAAAGTTGTTTTTCTTCCCTAGCTTTAATTTTTTATGGAAATCACTTTTTAGTTCTTTCCACTAGCGGCAATTTCCAGTCTCCCCTTTTTTTGTGTTCTTTCATACAAAAAGGAATAATAAGCTGGTTTCTTGAATTCTGGATTCATAGGATCATTCACGCCTGCGTAGGCAATCCGCCCCGCCTCTTTCAACCGGCCTCTCTGCCTAGTCCATAGTAGTCACTTATTCCAATTAAGCTACCCCCCAGCAGAGTGCTCTATCAGCATAATAGTTTGCCATTTCTGTCAGCTACGAATAACATCAGCAGCCTTAGGCTGTCGTGTTCGTGCAGTCAAGAGGCTCACTAAAACTTGGATAACATCGCTAACCGGCTGCCCCCCATCTTGTAGAGAGACCGAATACGCCTCACTCCCCTCCAAGAAGCGTGAAGGTTTTTCTATCCAGCTGAAGTTATTCTAGGCCTAAGTCGAATATGCTTAAGCGGAGAGAATTTCCGCCATTGAAGCTCTGCTACAATTTTTTCTCTTTTTTAGTAAGCCAAGGTGGGCAGTTTGCTGGAACGGAACGCGTAGGAATCAACAAATTCATTCGCGTCAATCAAAAATGAGGATGCCACCACAGACTTCACTTTAATTAAAAGATGTTGTTTCATAGTCCACCAGCGCATTGGCCTGCCGGTAAATCTGCTTGCTATATCAATGTGAATTGTTCTTCCACTCCTGTGTAAATTCTATAAGTGGAAATTTTTCAAGCAGCTCTATAAACCATGCCAATAACCTTTTCCATAGAACCGTAGATCCAGCTATGCTGGGCTTAAATCCCCGCAAAATTTTACCTATTCAAATGCATCTGAAAGCCGGCCAGTCAAAACTTTGCAACACATTAGCGTGTTCTGGCATAGTTGAATTTAATAAAGCGTTAATGGCCATTTCATGGCGCCTTTGTCGCAAGGGCTTCTTCGCATCGGCTAGTAATAATGGAAATGAATAGAGTGGTCTCACCCAGTCCTCGGCTTTTCTACAAGCCCCCCCCCACCCCCCCTTGGTGATGATGAATATGAAAACCTGGCATTAGCTGGGCAGGCATTGAAAAAAAAAATGCTGCCTGCAGCTGGGCTTGTTGGTGCTGTAAAACATGTTTTCTATCTTCTGTATTTAAAATTTTCTATCTGACAAACTTTTTCATTTGAATCCTCTATTTTATATCGGCATACAATAGAGAGTTCATAAGCTCTTTGCACAGCTCTAAAATCGCCACAAAGCGGCTTCACGCACTTACACCCTATCTAGATAAGCATAATTTTCTTTGAGCTTTCTGCATTTTATTCAGTGCTCTTTTATAAGCAATGGAAGCCCTCTTTATCCAGTCTCAAATTTTCCAAATCGACAGCGAATCTGAGTAGCTTTCTCTAAAGGTCTCTAGACATTTTTATAATAAACTTATCTTCTCTATATACAGCGGCATAGGAAAACTCGATACCAGAGCAGGGCTTGGCTTGGATAAGCAGGCTAGTTCCAGTGAAGTCGGCAGTGAGTTTACTGTAGCAGCCTCAGCGGCGCTAATGCTGCCCTAAGCGGTTAATCACAGTAGGACAATTGCGCACGCGCAACGCTATGTACAAGACTCTAAAAAGAATCATAGAGCTCTGTCTGCGTGCAATAGTTGAGGCGGACTGGAAGAGGCTTTTTTCCTATCTATGCAAATGGTTGGGGATAAATTATCCATGCTTTCCTATCTACCCGTGAGAGTCTGTCCTAGGAAATCTTCTAGCGTAAGTAGAAAGGCTTTTCCAGATAGCGTCTTTGCCCTTCAAAGAAAAAATTGCTTCTTAATACTATAGATGTCTTCGACCCGAGACACGTGAGGATATTAGTTTCCGCTTGGGCAGATCTCAAGATATATTTAAGGTTTGTTTTTAAAAACCGCGATGTTTATCCACTGCTCTGCCTCTACTCGGGTATTATCTCCCTTACTATCACAAGTTTTCTTCCTTTTATGCTAATTCTATCTTAGCAACTCCGTTTTCCGATGGCTTTAACCGGTAGTCCTTTTGTATTTTCACTACACTATTATAACTTACCGCTTCTCTGCAGACAACGATCTGCTGTTTTGGCTAGTCTAGAAGGGAAAAGCTCTCGATACGTTTTTTTTTGTTTCTCATGCTAAGCAGGATCGAAGTAATACCCTCGCTCCTTTTCTTCTGCGTTTTAAATACTCTTTCAAAGCTTTTCGCTGTCGCCGTTTTTTTTCGAGGCAGCGTTTTTCAAATCGTCATTTAACTACTTAAACCTTTCCGCGCAACAGGATCCCCCACCCTCGCCTAGTTCTAAAACATGTTCATCGCATTTTAAATCTCCATATTATCTCTATCACAACACACTATCGCCGCGGCTGCATTCTGTTTAAAGTATCCATCAGTTTTGCTACACGGCAAAGTGCAGGCCCGTACTGGGCTCATCAAGAAAGTAAATGCTCCGCCTAACGATTTCTTAGAAAGCTTCGCGAAGCTTTATCCGCTGCGCCCCCTCGCTCGCCCGATAGAGTTCTAGATGACTGCCCCAGTTTTATATAATCCAATCCAACATCATATAAGGTCTGTAGAATATCGCGTAACTTTGAAAAACCAGTGAAAAAAAGTCAAGGCCTCCCCACGCTCACTCTAGATATCGTTAATGTTTTACCGTTGTATGAATACTTAGAACCCCCGTCATGGAAACGCCGGCCGTCACAGACCATCGCAAACTGTTTTTCAACACTAAAAACATCTGCATATCTATTTCCACCACGCCGCGGCCCATTGCGTTCTCACATCGCCCGCCCGCCAAGTTTACGGAAAAGTGCTTTTCGTGTACCGCGAATGTTAGACTCTCTAAGCTGGCGAAAATATCACGCACTTCGTTCCAGGCTTTCGTATACGTAGCCGGGTTACTCCTATAACTGCGACCATATCGTTTTTGTTCAAGTTCACTACTTTTTTAATATTCTGCAATCCACTGACCTTAGTACAGCCGAAATGTCCTTTTACTATAGCTACTATCTTTGCCTTTCAAACTCTAAGTCTTCGCAAGAAAACGATGCGGGTCGTGATGGATGAGGATTTTCATTCGCCACTTTTCTGCCCTGCTGCAAAGTGTTGCTTTTCCCAGCTTTACAGCAAGCCCCGCCCCGCTGCATACGCTCTCGTTTGGATAGCCGTACATCGATCTCTAATTGACAGTTTTCGCTACACATCTATTAAGGTTGATTTTCAGATCCTATACTCCTCTGACCACTATCAGCTTCCCTAAAGGCCAGGCCTGATGTCAATGTTTTTAAGATTAAATTGCCTTATGTTTCGAACTCGCACTAAACTTCTCTTCGCCACTCTTTCGATCTGGCAGTTTAAATAGTTTTTTCCCCCCTTTTCCCTAAAATGTAATTCTGTTGGCCATGGCCTTTAGCAATAACCGAGAAAAGATTTCAGGGATTCCCACGATAATTCAATAGCCACCACCTCGCCCGCGCCGGGGCAATTTCTTATAATGGTGATCAGCCGATAAAATAGTGTCCTGCGTCATGTTCAACACTATTAAAGATAATTGTTTTTCTCACGCAGGCTGGCTAGACGCCATAATGATTTTTTCATTAATCCTCCCCGGATTAGGCGATAGATGGCTCATCTAAATACATACAACATCCCTCCAGCCCGCTGCCTATCTGCAGGCTAAGCGAATGCTCGCGACTCCCCCCCGGAGAGCGTATTCGCTTTTCTGCTGAGACTTAAATACCCTACGCCGCCTCTTCTCCCTCATAAATCTAAGCGTTCACGAATTGCTCGATAATCGGTTGGTATTTCCCAGACGGGCTCTTGCGATTCATCATTTGCTTTTCGGAAGTTTCATTAAATACCCCGCGCTTTATGCAACGCTCCATTTTACTTGAACGTGGAAGATATGCCTTAGAGAATCGAAATTCACACTTAATGCGGTTTTTAGTAAGGCCGCTACCCCTCCGCAGGTCAGGACACTGCTCTGTTCGTTCTATACTTATTCACATAGAAACATGATATGTTATATAAACCCAGTTTAAGTAGTCCGTATTGAAAAATTTTCTTATCGTTGAGGATCTGGGACTTTTTCCAGCGAGCGGTTCACTCTAGCATCACACTGGGTCGCCCAATGCACTAGCCTAGCCTGAAACCAGTCCGGCAAGCTCTTTCCACGCTGTTCCTATCCTATTGAGATTTATAAAACTCAAAAAATGTCTCTCCAGGAATTCCCGGCCCCCCTTGCCGACAGTAGAGAAATGCCGGCGATTAATCACCTAGTACAAAGCCTATCAAAATAGCTTGGCGCTATCCGCTGATAAGTAAGGTTCCATCAAAATCGCTTAGCTCGCCTAGGCCTTGTCCGGGGATCTGCACCAGTAATTCCCATGAATTGAAAGAACCAATCGGTCTCCATCGCCGGAATGCCGTTTCCACATATCTTGCAGGCGTTCTTTCAGATTATCGCGGTAGTAACCCTCTTTTTCATTATAGCGAACTCGTTTGAAAAGTAACCGCATCGTCCTTTGTTTCAACACATAACGGCAAATTGAAAGCGCCCCTGGCGGTCATGCGTAGCGTCTTTTCTAAGTCGCCTCCCGCACACGGCTTCATGCTCGCTCTGAACGCTACTCTATCATAATATTCCAAAGTGTTTTTTCATAGCGTTTCTACTAGTGGCTCATCTGTGGGTAGAGCTTCCCATCTATCACAGCGCATAAAGCCATCTTTTCGCAGATCCTCTATTCTTTACGATACTCCCCCCCTTTCTATCCAAATAAATAGGCGCCATAATAGCATTATCTCTCCACATACTCTGGCATAGAGTTTCTTTTCTTAATTATCACTCTAATTTCTGCTCTAATAGGCCCATGGCCCGTTAGGCAGTTAGCTGTCCCTAGTCTAAGCGAAAAAAAGCCGAAAAATCTAATATCTCTGTTACCGTACCCACCGTAGAAACGGATTTGTCCCCGCCCGATTTCTGCTCTATGCTATAGCGCGATAAGCCTTCTATAGACTCAACATCAGCAGCCCGTCTATAACGTTGAAAATTGCATATCATTAGGCGGAAAGTGAGCGATGTAGCGCCGTTGCCCCTCCTTTAAAATAGTATCACGGCCAAAGATGACTTCCCAGAACCTGATTACTCTCCCGTAACAACCGTTAAGGCATTTCCGCGTAATGACAGCGAAATATTCGTTGAAATTGTTTTCCCTCGCATTTTAATATCCGTTACGCTCGTTTAAAACGACGGCTTAGCGTTTTCCATTTTTATAACGATTTTAGCTAGACCGGTTTAGGAAGGCCTTCACTCGCCCAAGGTTTTTTTCTTTTCCGGTTTTTTTTTCTTTTGGTTTTCAGTCTTGACATCTCCCGCTACTATAAAAGGTTTAATATACGGGATTAATAAAAGCTCAAATCTTATTCTAAGATTTCTAATTCAAGAAATTTCAATAACTTCAGTTAAATTTAATATTCATTCATTCCATGTCAAAAAGCAAATTATCCAGTTCGATACCAAAAACTACTTTTAATTAAATCAGCCTTTCTCTATGAACGGAAGCCGAGCTTTAGCGACTAGCTTCTTCTTGAGCCGATAATAAAGACAGCGAAGAGAACTACAAATGCCACCTGAAAATCTTTTCAGCAAAACTCTCATTCGGCGAGTGAATGCATCTTGTTTCATCAATCCCAAACCCATTAACGGGAGTTTTTGGCTGCAAGATATCTACAAACCTCTCTACTATGGGACAGAATCCTCCAAGAGCGAATATGATAGGCGCTCTTCCGTACACTTCTTTTAAAAGCTCTTTCCTGCCAATTTTATAGGCTTGTTTCGCAGATCGACTAGGACCGCCGGCCGCCGCCCATGGCTTCTTTAAAACTCAAGTTACGCGGCCCTTAACGCCTCGCGCTTCCACTAACTCTTTAATCCGCGCTCGTAGCTGTCTACTCACCTTAGCCGGATTTGCTTACCCTAAGCGGATACCTATCTTCATTCTAGCCTTGGGCGCTTATCACGGTTTTAGCGCCTTCCCCCGTATAGCCGCCCACTATCCCACTTAAATTTAAAAGCGGCTCTGTGTCGTTTTTTTTCCGTAGAACAGGCTTGGCTGGGCACTCGCCATGTATTTTTAAAGTGGTGTCACATAAGGCCTTATCCCGCCCTCATCTCATGCTTATAGATATCTCCTATTATCAATAAAGCCCATTCGCTTATTTCTATTGGGGATCTGGCTCGCCTGAGGGGCAGTGATCGCATCACAGAAAGCTCCTCACCTTGGGTTTTTGAACGTCATCGTAAAACCGGAATATGAATGCGACAATCAGTACACCCCGAGGCGCGCGAACGACATCGGCTAACCTTTCGCGGCATTGAACCCACACCGCCGTAACATTGCCCGAGTGCCCTTCTCGTCCGCCGTTCTGCATACCGTCACCGCTTCATACACTATTCCGCGAAGTCCATAGGTCAACGATGCGTATCTTTTTGCCAACATCTCCGTATCGGATATCATCAAACTCAGATTCAGGTCGCATTTTTTATGTTCTTCACAAACTTTTAGATTAGGCGCTCCTATTTCCTCCTCGCCCTCTATATAACGCCGTTGAGCGGTATGGCACGATCCCACACCTATGCAGCACTCTATATCCTTAATATGGATGAGGAGCTGTCCTTTGTTAATCGCTTACCCTCTGTCATAGACACGCCATTTCCAGATCGCGGCTGGAAGGGCGGGGTTTTCAGAGCTAGCTATCTCCCGAGGGCTGCCCATGAGTAGGCCCCGACAATAAAACCGCTGGCTTGCTTTGCCGCTCTTGCTTTTCTGCTGTCACCGGTATTGCTCGCCATAACAAGAGGTGTTTTTTTTCCAAGGGCAAACCTTAGCATTTTTCAATCCCGCTTGCTTTAGGAGTTCCGCGGTGAAATCCGCAGCAACCTTTAATATCTTTTTGTGCTCCGATTGCCGCTGATTACTGGGGAAGCGTATCAATTCAAAAATTCTTTTTCAAAACGTGTTTTGGCCTCTTTTTTTCTTTTTCGCGTATTCAGGCAGAGCTTTCAACTCATTTTGCTGAGAGCTTTTTTTAATTTTTTCATAGCTAAAAAGCTCTAAGGTTTTATGGTCGATTTGTCTATGTTTTTTTAGAAAACTGAAGAAAAACTCTAAAATAATGTTTATAATCTCACATTAATACTCTTCTAGCCGGTTAAGATACCTTAAATAGCTATAGAACACGCTATAAAGTAGTTCGCCCTGATAAATAGAAGCTTAAAAATGAAAAAACTACTCAGCACCATTAAGAAATTTTAGTACAACAAAAAATAATCTGTTATTTACATTATTACAACAATAGCTACTATAGATATTGTTGTGTTCGTTTTCGTTTCCGTTTCATTGTACAATGCCCACGCGTCTTTTACCCACTATAGATATTCTACTAAGATTAGATACTGTTTTATACGGAGCTGTTGTCGATGGCTCTTATGGAAGAGAACAGAAACATGAGATAAGCAAACTTGAAACGGCGAATAAGCAACTTGAAAACGGCGAATAAGCAACTTGGTAGCACAGAATAAAACAACACCTTTAAAACCTTGCCAATGAAAGTGAGTCTTTAATTTTCATATCTGTAAGAAGCTCTCTTGATGATATGCTAAGAAAATAAAGAAAAAAGAAATACCATCCACAAAGTCTGTGTAATTTCCGCCTCAAGAGAAATAAGTGAGGAGCCGATAGGAGTAGAATCTCCGAGCCAGATTGGCGTAAAGATTTAAGAAGACCACATTTTTAACCGTTCTAACTCAAAAAGAAACTTTTGACGGTGAAGGTTATTTCCGATTAATTTTAAAAGAAGGAGGCCTTCTTATCCTCTCTAGACCTTAAAAAAGCTGACTTACAAGGAGCTGACTTACAAGGAAGCTTTTTTATAAGAAGCTGAGTTACAAGGCATCTATTTTACAAAGCTAATTAGGCAATACGCTAAGTTAGAAGGAATCAATTTTACACCACGCTAATTTACGAGAAGCTAATTTACAATACGCTAAGGTTAGAAGGATCTAATTTACACCACGCTAATTTTTTGTACAAAAAGCTAAGGTTAGAAGAAGCTAATTTACGACACGCTTAAAATTTACAAGACGCAATTTACAAACGCAAGTTACAGGACTGATTTACAAGCAACTGATCTTTTACTAGCGCTGATTTTAGATGGGGGAGGCTGATTACTATCTCCGCTACTTTAAAAGAAGCTAATTTACAAGAAGCTGAATGTCAAAAGCTATTTACTAGGACTATTTACTAGGGCTAATTACAAGATCGCTAAGTTACAAGATCTGATTTATGCAACACGCTAATTATGAAAGCTAATTTAACAAGGGCTGAGTTACCAGACGCTACGTTACTACGCGCTAATTTACAAGGAGCTGATTTACAACGGCGCGCTGATTTAATAGCGAACCAGCTAAACAATTTACAACCGAAGCTAAGTTACAAGGAGCTGATTTCAATGCGCTAATTACGATAAGCTAATTTACAAGAAGCTCAATTTAGCAAGGAGCTGATTTACAAGGACTTATTTCCAAGAAGCTAAGTTTCGCAAGGGCTAAGTACAAAAAGCTGATTTAACAATACGCATGACTTACGAAGCTAATTTAACAAGGATCTAATTTCAAGAAGCTGATTTTCAAGAGCTGTTTAAAACAATGAAGCTAAGTTCACAAAGAGCTAATTTACAAGAAGCTATGTTTACAAACATTAATTTACAAAAGGTTAATTTTAAAGGAGTTATTA